>JACXGI010010412.1:5289-27781 GCA_016801175.1 Esox masquinongy
CAGTACTGTTCTAACAGGTCCAGGTCTATCAGTACTGTTCTAGCAGGTTCAGGTCTATCAGTACTGTTCTAACAGGTCCAGGTCTATCAGTACTGTTCTAACAGGTCTAGGTCATCAGTACTGTTCTAACAGGTCCAGTTCTATCAGTACTGCTCTAACAGGTCCAGGTCTATCAGTACTGCTCTAACAGGTCCAGGTCTATCAGCACTGTTCTAACAGGTCTAGGTCATCAGTACTGTTCTAACAGGTCCAGGTCTATCAGTACTGCTCTAACAGGTCCAGGTCTGTCAGTACTGTTCTAACAGGTCCAGGTCTGTCAGTACTGTTCTAACAGGTCCAAGTCTATCAGTACTGGTTAGTAATACAGTTTTTCTCAATCGTTTTGGCTCATTTCTTGAAACAGTCTTATCATTCTCTAAACTGTAAGTACAATCGTCACAACTGTTTCATGGGACATCACAACTCTTTGGCATGTCTGCAGAATGTAGTAACTCACCCAAAGCATTTAATTAAAGCTTCAAAACCTAGTTATTGTGTCAGTAAATTGGCCAAAATGTTTAGATGTTTTTTCACCATGGCAGTCAACCCTGGAAATGTTCGTTATACAGCACCAGAAAAAATTAAGAGACCACTGCACCTTTTTCTTTCCTTTCCAAAAAAGTCAAAAAGGAAGGTTTTGAGTGAGGAACAGAAGGGTTCAAATTAAGAGACCACTGCAAATTGAACGTGTTTTTTCCTCACTCAAAACTTTCCTTCTCAATATTTTTGGAAAGGAAAGAAAAAGGTGCAGTGGTCTCTTAATTTTTTCTGGAACTGTATATACATTTCAGTTTTGTTCTAATTTTTTGTCTAGCTGAATGCTGGTGTGTATCACACTGAGCTTTTTAGGTACCAGTTTCAGCAGTGGTAAACGTTTACAATTCTGTAGTAAACAGAAAAAGGAAATGCACATTTGTGTGTATACAGTAAATTTAGCAATGTGTTACATGCAAACAGAAAATTCACTTTTGCATGTCAATTTCTACATATTTCTTGCATATAAAGTTATAGATAGTGAGTTGAAAATTAGCCACAAAATGACATTAATGAAAACAAGAAAACTGCAAAAACAATGAAAAATCCTGTAGTAGTTCTGTAAAAAACAATGAATTGCACCTCCTCACGGTACGTAACACTACAAGTTCCCATCATCTTGGTGGACATCCTGTCGCTCTTGTTGGTCTGGCCAGAGATTTTCGTCAACATCAGATGTGATGTTTTCCCTTGCGATGCACCGCAATCAGCAAGCCATGTGCAAGTAGGTATTGTGCCTATTGTAGACAATTATACTTACTCTTTTGCACACGTGCCAAAACACATGCACACTTTCCAAAACACACTTTCCAAAAAAGTTGAAAAGAAAGTTTTGAGTGAGGAACAGAAGTGTTCAATTTGCAGTGTTCTCTTAATTTTAACCCTTCTGTTCCTCACTCAAAACCTTTCTTTTCGACTTTTTTGGAAAGGAAAGAAAAAGGTACAGTGGTGTCTTAATTTTTTCCGGAGCTGTATATATATATATATATATATATATATATATATATATATATATATATATATATATATATATATATATATATATATACCTGTTCAATGTAAATATCAATAAATATATATGCACACAGTATATATTTCTGTATAATGTAAATATCAATATATATACCTGTTCAATGTAAAAATATCCTAAACATTCTCGGTATTGTCTGCTTACTTAACATTTCCAAATGTGGCAGTAATGATTTGTTTATTATCAAAAAAAATATGAATAAACAGTTTATAAATGCTTTATTATGGTTAGTTATTATAAAGGGCAAATCTTTTCTTTCCCTGGACAAATACACTGGTCAATAGTCGGGATTGGACTTGCTATGTTAATTGTGCTGTGAGAAAAGCTGAGCTTCTCTTAACCACAGATAAATCTATCTCTGTCTTTACAACCGTAGAGTCAATATTCTTTCACTTGGGATGTTAAGAATCTAAACCAAGTGTTTTTGTCTCATCAATTAGTTCCAGGAGGTTAGCCAAAGCGTGGCATGCATGGCCAAGCAAGAGTTTCTCATTAGGAATTTATTTCCTTTAGCTGGCAACAGGTTTAAATATTCAACAGTCACACAGTCAACAGGGTGCAACACTTCGGTCTGATTTGCACTTTGTTTTATGTGACTATTTAGCCAACATAAAACTTGAGTTGGAGTGGGTATCTAATGATTTTTTTTAGCGCTGTCAGACGATTAAAATAATTAATCGCAATTAATCGCATAGTCTTCTGTAGTTAATTGCGATTAATCGCAATTTTAGAATGTGTTCAAATTTTGCCCTTAATACACACTTTTCTGTTTAAAAAGCAGTGCATTATGATAAAGACATACTTTGTTTTATTGCAAACTATGGACAGTGCTTGACTTGGAGTTAAATAAATGCAAGTTGTCAATGCCCTTAATTTAGTTTAATATACATACAATGTCAGTCCATAACTTACCACAATAACTGGCTACATCTAAATGTAGCCCATGTAAATCTAAATAGAATCTTCCCATCTCATATTGTTTTCTTGATTAACGCACCTAGGACAATATCTGCTACGTTAGGCTACTGTATAAAACACATCAGCCCCTCTTATCTGGACAGCTACATGGTGTCCAGGCATTTAACCAATTGAATCACACCTAAGCTAGTCAAGGTATTGTCCTTTGATGTTTAGGCTGAAATGTGGTTAGAATAGGGTTCATGTGGGTGCCAGTAAACATTAGATTTCCTGAATGTTGTTAGCCACAACCAAATACTTCATAAAGCATCTCTATTAATTTTTTCCCAAATTCAACCAAATGCATGAGGTAGGCTACTTGAATATGTAATGGCATAAGGTAGTCATGGTGGCTAGAGATTATATACAAACATTAAAGCAGGGTACATCTGTAATTCATGCAGAGCACAGTGGTTTGCTAATTTCACTATGAGAATATGCTTTGTTGGAAACATTAATGCTTAGCTTAGATTAGCAAAAACATTAAATAATGACAACTTACCATGCAACAGAGCTAGGGGAGCCATGGCTAGCATTCTTGTTTGATGGGTTTTTGTAGTGAGACTGGGTTGTGGGACGCAAGGAGAGATATTCCCATTTCCTCACATCATTGCACAAACGGATGTGCAGCCTACTAAGGCGTTTTTATGCTGTTGTTGTTAAACTAGTGCAGAGTAAACACAATTCATGACATAAATGCAAACTCTCCAATGATATATTGAAAAAAATGCCTGTGAAGCGCTCAGGTCAAGTCCACTTCCAATAAAGTTACTGGTAAACAATAAATGCATGATACAGTAGCAGCGCGATCCTGTCTGCTCCCACTGAAGTCAAGCTCTTACTGGATCGCGCCAAGGCTCAAAAATTAAAAAAGCGTTAACGGCGACAAAAAATTTTTACAGCGTTAATTATTTTAAATTAATCGCACGCTTTAACATGTTAACCTTGACAGCCCTAATTTTTTTTGTTCTAGGCTCCACAGCTGACACTCAACACAAGCATACAATTACTACAGAATATTAAAATATAGTACGTCATCATAACGGAATGAATATATAGTACGTCATCACAACGGAATTAAAATATAGTACGTCATCACAACGGAATTAAAATATAGTACGTCATCACAACGGAATTAAAATATAGATCGTAGATTTTCCGTGTGTCAGTGTAGCATGACATTTTGATAATTTATGCAGTAGGCCCTATTAAAATGATTATTCATGACCAAACATTGTCATGACCTAATAAATGACATAATCCCAGACCTTTTTGGCACGTGTGACTCACAGATTCGATGCATTATTGTAAAAAACAAATTCTGGTACCCAGTTTACCCCCTTTGACTTTACTGTTCGGTCCAGCATCTAAAAACTAAGGCCTGATTTTAATTATCATTTTGGGCATATTTTTCCAATTGGTCAGGGAGGGTCAGGTGAAAGGTATTTTGCTGAAGGGAGGGAAATCAATTTTAATTTCTATGATATCCAAATTCCTCCAGCTAGCCCAAATTATAAATTACTTCCACTGCCTAAGCTCACTGCAATGCCATGTGAGAGAAAGAGGAGATACAGAGAGCGGAAGAGGGAGGAAGGGGAGAGGTGGAGGGGGGAGGAAAGGGAGAGGGTGAGGGAGGAAAGGGAGAGGGGGAGGGAGGGAACTTATAAATCAAAGGGATTCTCCAGTCAAATGCATCAGACAAGAGAGGAGAGAGGTCATTATTAATTTATAAAGATGACAAGTTGCTGTAAAGTGGAGAGAGGGAAAGAGTATAAGAGAGAATGTGGTGGTTGTGTGTGTTGTGAGAGCGTGGGTGTAGGCATTTACTATGCATGCACATACGTTTTTGTTGCTGGGTGTGTGTGTGTGTGTGTGTGTGTGTGTGTGTGTCTGCACGGTAACTTGGACAGTAAGGCAAATGACGGAGATAGAGGCATTGTTCCAAAAATGACTTCACCTCCAGAGGGTTTACCGGGAGTGGCCCTGCCCAGAACTGGGCTCTCTCTGTGGGTGGAGAGTAACACCACCAGGGCCTACTGTCCACTGGACCAAGGAGAGGCTATGGAGACGGTGATAGAAAACCGGATGATAGAAGGTGAGAATAGGTACAGATGGCACAGCGTTTGGAAAAGACCCAGCGTGGCGTTCCAGACTGAACCCTCATGACAACACCGGTGGCATTTACAAGTCCTCAGCTATGTGGACGCCAGAGAACATAAAACTGCCAACTCGCTCCACTGTAGTTCCCAGTGTTAAGAGTCAGGTAGTAAAGCTGAGGGCTGAGGACACACCCCTGGGGGGCCCCAGTGAAAAGTCAGGTAGTAAAGCAGAGGGCTGAGGAAACACCCCTGGGGGGGCCCCAGTGTTAAGAGTCAGGTAGTAAAACAGAGGGCTGAGGACACACCCCTGGGGGGGCCCCGGTGTTAAGAGTCAGGTAAAACAGTGGACTTAATACAGAAAAACTAAAGTTGAATAACCAGAAAAGGAACTAGGCAAGCTTAGTTCAGTGTGAACAGTGAGAATGCAAATTTTACCTCAGCCATTACATTTTTGCTGAAATAACGTGGACAACAGAATGTTTATTAATAACTGAACTAATGTGTACTCTTGTACAGAGATTACTGTAGATGGCTGGCTAATAGCTAAACAGCCTACCTATAATGAAAACGACTCCAATCACTCCATGGCTGGTTTGTTTCTTTCGAAAACAATATCAATATAAAAAGGTCCTGTAATACAAATATGCTCTTAAATATATGAGATTCATGGTATTACAGAGTGGATAAACAGCTCTGGAAAAAAATAAGAGACCACTCCTAATTTTTCTTAAATCAGCATCTCTACATGTATGGCAGCCATTCCATTCCAGTGTCTGTTAAATTCCAACACAGGCACACCTCATTTTACTTAAAGAGGTACTGATTAGGTGATTACCTGAACCAAATCTAATTTAACGAGGAAAAGTATAAAAACCACTGCTGTGGTCATCACTATCCTCTTGCAATAGGACCAGCTGGATGGCAAAAACAGTGCAAGTAGTACCTCAAAGGTAATTTGAATAAAAAAATAACTATTCAGCATAACAAAAGAGTTGAAAAGAAAAGCTTTGAGTGAGGAAAAGAAGGGTTCAATTCTGGCTTTACTGGCAGAGGGATACAGTGAGCGTCAGGTTGCTTCCATCCTGAAAATTTCAAAGACGGTGGTTCATAAGAACAAGGTCAAGCAACAGACATTGGGGACAACAAAGCTACAGACTGGTAGAGGGCGAAAACGACTGTCCACTGACCGAGATGACCGTCAACTCATCCGAATGTCACTCAACAACCGTAGGATGACACCAAGTGACCTACAAAAAGAATGGCAACAGCAGCTGGGGTGAAGTGCACGGCGAGGACAGTTCGAAACAGGCTCCTAGGGGCAGGGCTGAAGTCGTGCAAAGCTAGAAAAAAGCCCTTCATCAATGAGAAGTAAAGAAGAGCCGGGCTGAAGTTTGCAAAAGATCATAAGGATTGGACCGTAGAGGAATGGATTAAGGTCATCTTCTCTGACGATTCAAATTTTCAGCTTTGCCCAACACCTGGTCGTCTAATGGTTAGACGGAGACCTGGAGAGCCCTACAAGCCACAGTGTCTCGCACCCATTGTGAAATTTGGTGGAGGATCAGTGATGATCTGGGAATGCTTCAGCAAGGCTGGAATCGGGCAGATTTCTCTTCGTGAGGGACGCATGAATCAACCCAAGTACAAGGTTATCCTGGAAGAACACCTGCTTCTTTCTGCTCTGACAATGTTCCCCAACTCTGAGAATTGTTTTTTCCAGCAGGACAATGCTCCATGCCACACAGCCAGGTCAGTCAAGGTGTGGATGGAGGACCAGCAGATCAAGACCCTGTCATGGCCAGCCCAATCTCCAGACCTGAAACCCATTGAAAACCTCTGGAATTTGATAAGGAAGAAGATGGATGGTCACAAGCCATCAAACAAATCCAAACTACTTGAATTTTTGTTCCAGGAGTGGCATAAACTCACCCAACAGCAATGTGACAGACTGGTGGAAAGCATGCCAAGACACATGAAAGCTGTGATTAAAAATCAGGGTTATTCCACCAAATATTGATTTCTGAACTCTTCCTAAGTAAAAACATTGATATTTTGTTGTTGAAAAATTAATATGAATGTTTTCTTTGCATTATTTGAGGTCTGAAAATAATGCATATTTCTTGGGTTATTTTGAACAGCTGTTATTTTCTACAAATAAATACTCTAAATGACAATATTTTTATTTGGAATTTAGGGGTAATGTTGTCAGTAGTTTATAGAATAAAACAAAACTCTTCATTTTACTCAAACACATACCTATGAATAGTAAAGCCAGAGAAACTGATAATTTTGCAGTGGTCTCTTAGTTTTTTCCAGAGCTGTATATTGTTGTGTGACGGCTGAAAAATATCGCGTGTATAAATATTTCTGAGAGTCAAAACTTGGAACGTCTGAGAGGGGAACTGAACCGGGGTCAAAATATTAAAGGTCAGGGACGTTCCCAAAACACCACAGTGCTCAGTCCACCTTTATATAGTCTCCAAATGCAACTTTTATCCCAGCCATCATATTTTTGCTGAAATAATGTGGGCAACAGAACGTTCATCTACGAAACTAAAGTGTACACTTGTACAAAGATTACTGTAGATGGTCGTCCACACAATAACAGTTGAATAGCTAACCACTACACTATGTGAAATACAAGGAAATCAAAATCATTGGCTGAATCTCAAATTGCATACTACATACTACGTACTACAAGTACGTACTTCACTGATGATAGTGAAGTATGTACTGTTTTGTATATAGTAAGCTAGTATGCCAGTATTAGGACCGATTGGGACATACTACCTCGTCAAAAAATTGCATCTCGACATTAGATCATTTTGTCACGTATTAACATCATGCCAAGTTTGAATATTTAGCTAGACACCATTAATCATTGTGTTAAACTGACTAGTGTTTCTTATTTAGTTTACTTCCACCACAAATAGCATATATGAACTGTATGGCTGTTATTACCCAGTAATAGGCCTACAAGTATCTACTTATTATTTGTAATAGTCATAAGAATTGAGCAATTTCTAGCGAGACTGAAGAGGAACTTCACACTGCCAAAGCTATTTCATGGCAAAACAATGTTCGTTTTTCTTTCATTTGTGAATGACATTGATACAATAACTATCAATATAGGTGATGAAAACTTACTTTTTTGTCAAGTGAAAAGACAAGAGAATCGTGGAAATCCCTCCACTTTTACTGCGCAAGGGATTGTGGTCGATATTACCCCATAAAGCATGCAGGGGTGCATACTTGGAAAATCCACCACAAATAGTCGCAATATAACCATAAATAGTTTTATTTTAGGCTTACTATAACGTAGCTACTGAAGCTTGGAGCCAGTGAAGTTTTTGTCTATCCTGAAAGAATCCTAATGCATTCTTTGTTCTGTCCGTGGCGAGGATCGACCAGCGGTCACCCATGACAGTCTGCGTCTCTAACCACGATGCTATTTAACAAAGGGTAGTCAGTCACTCACTCAGTCACTCAGTAAGAGACATTCGCTCTTCTTGGCCGGCTCTGGCAAAAAAAAACATGAGAGTGACTGACAGACCCAGACTGATCGACCAATGTATTGATCCAAAGATAGATAGGGAGCTAAAATACATACAGTACAATATACTGTAAAATATTAATAAATACATACAGTACAATATACTGTATAATATTAATAAATAATCATGGGCTAACACATTGTTTTAAGTGCCCGTAGCATTTCTGTATAACATTTCAGTGAAATACAGTAAAGGTTTCTCACACCCGGTGTGACAATTTCTAACACTGCACGGTCAGCTGTCCCAAAGAAAGTATCTGCAGTGCATTATGGGAGCACAGCACACCCTCTGTGGCCTTACTATCCATTATTCAGTGACCGTGTTATTTTGGTATTTTAAAAACATTTAAGATAGAAAGTTGTTAATTTTTAATTCCTTGCCCCAATTTCAATTTACGATTGGAGTTTTAAGGGAGTTTAAAAACCGTAGAAAGTTATTCTGAGAAATTCATTAATATGTCTATAATGAATGCAAATCGGCAGAGGTAGAGGTATGGTCCCAATTGCAGAGCGGGCAGAATTTATTTAACTCAATACGCAGGAGCAGGCAAACAGCGTGGTCAGATGAAAACCGGCAGAAGTCGATACACAGGAAGTCCAGAAGAATGGCAGAAGCACAAAAGGAGCAGGCTGAAGGCAAAATCCAAAAATACAAGCGCTTATGTCAAAACTAGGCTGAGGCGAAGGCATAGACTAGGATAAGCTAAATCGTAAATACGGAAGGAAGGCTAGAATCAAAGAACGTTAGAAAGCTATCACAATAAACTCTTGAAATGGCTTAGCACGTTGTACAACTACAAACAATACCTCACAATGAAAAGGTGCACAGAACTCGGCTATATAGTGAAGGGACAATGAGAAACAGGTGATCAATATTCTGGTGATTGGGAGCCGGGAAGAGTGCTGCGTTCGTTTTGATTGGTGTCTTTGGATCCGTAGGTAATGTTGTCCTGGTGATGTGGTTGAGAGCTTGAATAGTGAACAGAACTTACAATTACAGAAATGTGTTGATGTTAATGAGGTAACACACATTTTATTTTGAATATCTTACTGTGATTAGTTAAGTCGTATTTTACTGGGAATGTATAACTGTTAATTCATTCCAACTATTCTGAATTGGCATATTCAATAAAATTTCTAAAATAATAGATGACCCTTGACCCCTCTGGACTTCAATGATCAGTACATCCCAAATTGAACCCTACGGTCCTGGTGTCTGAAGACAGACAGACACTTAAAGTATGAATCAACAATTATGCATGGACAGTATCTCAGGCCACCTGAACTCAGAAATTGTCTTGTGACGTTTTCTGTCTAACTCTAAAATTATGTGAACCTGTTGAATGTTTTGGTGTGGAAGAGAAAGAAAACATCACAAAACCTTTTCTATATAAAAACTGTTGATTGATATGGATGCCATAAAGTCGCCACAAATTTCCCTTTTCTTTGTGTATTCCAGCAAAGCTCAGCAGGTTAAGGTGCTACCCGCCATATTTTGTCTCCCATATCAATCAACACTGTTTAATTCAGAAAAACTTTTGTAATGTTTTCTTTCTCCTCCACACCAACACATTCAGCAGGTTCACATCATTTTAGAGTAGGTTTGATTAGAAATATACTGGACAGAATTTCTGTCATAATATCTTTACACACATATAAATGGAAGGGGATTTTCCAAAAATAACTACATTTATAATGGCTCATGCAGGATTCGAACCGGCCACATCAGGCACTAAAAGCCAACGGTTTATCTGGCTGAGCTACTATAATGGCTCTATTATAGGTTGACATATCAAGAGGTTTGACATAGGAGTATTTCTGAACTATCACCCTTTATGAATGTATTAGTATAATCAATGTGCACCTGAGAATACAATTAATCAATATGGAAAAGTATAATCGAATTATGTATGGATAATCATTGTATCAGGTTGAAAGTTTTGTATTAGAATAATTACTGTCTGGGGATAATCAAGTAACAATGAATGTAAAGGGTCCTAACGGCTCTATTATTTTTATACAAGTTTCTAAAGCCTGCGCCTCCAATATTTAACAAGGAACGGATCTTGGAAGGTTGCGAAACAATGGTGGCGGATGGGGAGAAAGATCCGCCCAAGAATTAGCATAAGGGGATGGCCAGAAAGGTTATGCAAGATAACACTGTATAAATGTGTGTGTCCGGAGTTGGCAAGACAGTTGTTCCTGCAGGTCAACTCTGCTTTTATGATTGCTCATTAAAAGTCTAATTTGAATCCACAAACTCCTGAGTTAGTGCATCTTTTTGAGTTGCATCCTTTTTGGCAAGAAGATACATTTTTCCATGACATATTCTTGGAGGCACTGCTGAGATTGGCACGGGACCAGGTGTGACGGCTGCCAGAGGCTCTGTGGGTCGGGTTACACAAACAATGCGAGGCCATGCTAAGAGGTAAGCATGTTCTTGCTCTAGATTTCTTAGTTTGTGTGACTTGACCTTCCAGGCCGGGCAGACACACACCACGTAAGGCCTCTCCAAATTTAACGAACTGTGTTTTATGAAAGAATGGAGTTTTTGAATTCAAAGTAATGTGTATGTTTACTAACATCCTGTAAATAAATTTGTAAATAAGTCAGAGAGTTGCAACTAAGGAGGTCTGTCGAATACCGCCTTAGGTTTGGTCGCCTAGAAGGGTCTGCTTTCGACAGGAAGTCCCCCAATCCACCTTGATAGAAGGAAAGCTACAAGGGACAGGGATTGCAGGGCACCGTGGATACCAACCCAGCATAGTAGAGGGCTGCTGAGGGTTTGGATGCGGTTTGGGGGCGTTGGACAGTTCTGTATTGATGACGGCTACCTGCAAACCAGGGGAGTGACGACTACCTGCAGACCAGGAAGAGACAGGGTCACCAGACTGTATGAATGCATGAAATTAAGGATTAAGAAGTTGGTCTGCCGATGAATGCAGAGTGAGTGTGGACAGTTGTTGTTGGAAAATTGCCCAAGGTTGTGAGGAGTGTGTGAGTTGAGGGCTGCAAGGCGCCCTGAAGTATATGATTAGTGAATGTGTGCGGAATGAGTGGTTTGGCTGTTAGGAAGCGTGAAAAGAGGACAAGGCACGATAAGATACATTGAGGATATATGGGCGTTTAACCCCAAGGAGATACACAAGTCGTATAGGTAACATCACTGTCATGACATCTGAAGTGACCATATTGAGGGAAAGGGAAAATATAATATGAAGTGTGAAGGACGGAAGAGAATTAGATAGATATCCGACTGCATAGACATTTACTCGAGAAGTAATTTGGATTGAGGTCGGCCAGATAAGGGTTTGGTCAAGTCATCCAGAATTAAATGGGCCTGTGGGTAGACAGTTAGAGCAGCCCTGTGAGATGTTCTGGTTTAATGATCCCTATGCAAAAAAGAGAAGAACGGAAGATATTTAGATTGTCTCCCAATAGTTACAGCGAGGAATAGAGGCATAGGAGTGTGAACAACCAATTGAAAAAATGGTAAATGGGAAAAATTTCCAGAACAGCACTCTTTGAGAAGAAGGATAGACTGCGATTATACAGGAATGTAATCTCACAGAAGTATAGAAGAAGTGGGAGCAACATTACAGTCACTACATTCTCTTTAACTATACTAAGAGAAAGAGAAAACATAATTTGGCGTATATCTACAGCAAAAGAGATACAAAGGTATAGGACGGCCTGGACAACAAAAGTGGAGGTTGTTTGGATTGAGGTGGGAGAAATTAGAATCTGGTCTAGCTATCCGAGTTTGGATACGCATATAACTAGACCGCTAGAGCAACCACTGAAGATAATTTGGTTTGCTCATCCATATGGGCACAAGAAGTATTGCAAGAAAAACGAAGACTTTGTCTGCCAATTATTACAAACACGTATCCCTTGAGAGATAACATTACTGCTACCACGATCTCAGTAACAGTATTTAAAAAAGAAGAGGCTATCTGCCCAATCCAGACACTGGAGATATATTGGTTAGGTTATAGTCTGCACATATGATAGACAAACAGGCCACGTGGATTGAGGTAGCAGGCGGGAGAATTTGGTCCAGTAATCCAGAACTAGATATACTCATAATTAGACAAAGGCAGAGGCCAGGAGAGGAAGTGTGGTTTTAATTGACTTTGGGAAAATACATGATCAGACCATACACATATAGAAAGGTGTTGGAAAGGAGGAGGCTCCAAGATATATGGGTTCAAAGAACGTATCAGACTTGGAGAGAAGATTTTTTGGTTACTCTGTTTATGACAAGAATATATAAGGAAGAGGTGTATGAACAACGGTATGAAGACACAGGCGAAGTGATAGCAAGGAAAGTGGTCACAGGCTTACGAGATCAAGAGGTGATTTGGTTTTCGTGGTGGGGTAGGCGAGTATGGTCCAGTCACCCGAATCTAGATGAACCCCTCACTAGGCAAATGCAGAGACCAAGAGAGTGTGTATGGTTCTGAAAGGAGAAGACTGATGAAGAGAGTGTGATACTGAGTTTGTACATTGTAATTTGGTAAAAGTGAAATAAATGAAATTTCAGTTGATTAGTGTTGTTTGTGTTTGTCTGGATTGTAGTGTTAAGAGAAAACTCTAGGCCAGTGGTGGGGTTGTCAAGCTTGATTGAAAACATTTAGACAGATAAGGGGGCTCTAGGCAGTGGTCCCAGAGGAGAGAATGTGCCAAGTTAAGTGGCAGACGTCCCGGGAGGGGAACTGGCCAAGTGAAGGGAGTCCCAAGAAGAAGGGAGTTTGACAGAGCCGAGAACGGTATTTAGCATTCCAATCTAGAACATAGAGGTAAAAAGCAAAATGGCGGGGACAGCAGTTGAAATTTTTATGAAGAGGTTTCCCTTGTGTGGAGAAGAGATTAAGACCTGGGCCAACCTGCTAGTAAAGAGGTACAGGAGCCTCATCCATTGTTATAGGAAGCGCATGATTGCAGTTACTTCGGCAAAAGGCTGTGTAAATCTCAGAGGCCTTAGAGAAAAGGACCAGGAAAATGGTAACAAAGTGGCCGAAAGAAGGGACATTTGATGTCTCGTTATGCAAAGAGATGGACACTATTATAAAGAATTATAAGAGTAATGACGTCACAGAAAAAAGGAAGCGGAAGCGAGATAAGGAGAGGGAGATGATTAAACTATTCCTAGAAGAAGGTAAAGGTCAGCTGGCAAGCATAGCCAAAGCCAGGAGCATGTTAAAGAAAGATGAGAAGAAGACAGAGGAAAAGGTAAAATGGGCTGATAACCCCCCACCATATAAAGGGATACAGTGTCCCATGGTGACAGGGACGGTGAGAGTCGAAGGAGAGGTCGAGATAGATGAGGGAAAGAAGCCTGCAAAAACCTCCACTCCAGCTAAAAATAAAGAGGAGAAGGGAAACCGACACTAGATGTGGATTGTTATAAAGGGTGTATCGAGATGTTGGAACCAAGAGGGCAAGGAAAAGGGGAGCAGAGGCAGGCAGGAAAGTAGGTGGTAGAAGCAGATTGGTTTCATCATAATAAAGAACAAGAGTTGAGAGAAAAGGCTGCAAGGCTGCAGCAACAAAGGGATGAGGAGTGTCACCGCTATGAGAAAGTAATTAGACAACTCAGTAATGAATTAGAAGAGACGCGTGAGCGGAGAGATGAAGAAAGACAAAAGACGACAGAATGGGCAAAGAAGCAACTGTTAAGGGTAGATGAAGAAATAGAGGCAGAAGAAAAAGGGGCAAAAGGAGTAGAAGGCCCAAAAGGATATGCATTGCGAAGTCAAACACAAGCACAGGCCTTAGAAGATAAACTGCCCACACAGATGCACCCCATAAAAGGGGACAACCCACAGTATTTGCCTTGGGCAACACAGAACCTGGAAGGGTTGGTTGTTAAATTACCCAACCTTCATAATGGAGCTGGGAAGTGGATAAGAATGCTGGAGGAACAAACCATGGGAAAACTGCTGGCGGTGTGGGACCTAAAGGCCTTGATGGCCAGAGTGGTGGGGACGACCAAAATGGAGACGGTGCTGAGAGATGGCGGTCTGGAACAAATGATAGGGACGGTCGTGGGGGGTGGACAGTCCTTTGATCCGTTCTGACAACAACTGTGGAGGGCCTTAAGGGAAGAGTACCCAGCTGTAATAGACTCTAATGTGTTGAAAGGAACACCACTGGGGGAGGCTGAAAACCCAGCTGTATATTTGCAGAAGCAGCTGGAGAAGTGGAGGCTGGAAACTGAGAAAGACCCAGAGACTGATGATCTAGTGTCCTTCATGTTCAGGAAGGCACTGGTGGAAGCACTGCCCATGCCAGTACGGACTAGGCTGGAAGACGAAGTGGCACTGATGAAATCTAAGCCACACAAGGAATTCAGAGACTATTTTATCCACGCTGTGGAACGATACAGAAAAAATGAAAAGAAGATGGCTGAGCAGGTGAAAGAAATCCAGAGAAAGCTCACCCAACTGCAACTGGATGAACTGACAAAAAAGAAAAAGACTCAAGCCCCGGTGACCACCGTAACGGGCACCGAGGGAAGCACCATGGCGCCCGTCCTCCAGGGAGGTCAACAACCACCACAACAGCTGCAGGCCCCACGGTCACCCATCACACCAGTAGTGAATGTGTTTACCCAGCCCCCAGGGCAGGGTAGGGGACCAGGAAATGGGCCAAGAAATCAGTATAGAGGGCCAAGGGGCCCAGTGGGTGTGTGCTGGGAATGTAACCAGGCAGGGCACACCAGAAGAAGCTGTCCCACAAACCCATGGCCCGATAGAACTGGGCCGGACCAAGGCCCAAATAATTGGTATAGAGCATGGCAGCAGCCACAGTCTCAACACCCTCAGGGTCCTGTGAGGCCTTGGGCGGGACCAAATCAGAGATATTGAGGGTGCCCATAGAATCCTGAAGGGGAGGGTCAGTTTCCAGCAATAACAGTGCAAACTGATAAGGAACCAATGCTGCAGGTTCAAGTAAACAATAGAGGCACACCGATGATGGTAGATACTGGAGACACTTACTCTTGTGTAAGTCCAAATTATGCCTCATACCTCCCTATGTCAGGAAAATAAGACAGTAGGATTCTTGGGACAAACGCAGCTGATACCCATGACTGCTCCAGTACATCTAGCCACGAGCGGACGCTCGGCTAAACTTCATATATTAGTTTCAGCACACACCTCAATGAACTTATTGGGAAGAGATACATTGTGTCAATTGGGACTGCAGATTCAATGCTCACCAGATGGGATAATAATAGAGGAAACTGGGATCAAAAGGCAGATGATGATGCAACAGGCATCTTTAGCAAATGTCTACTGGATAGGAGACATAGAGGAAGGAGTCAGAAAAGTTACTTCCAAATGGGGGAAATATATTGAAGTACAGATGCCGGAGGCTAGAAGGCCCTCGATGGATTACCATTGTACATTAAGATATGACCCATACCAGGACATATTTTTGGAACAGCTGTGGTTGATGAATGTAAATGGGAAACCGGCTCATATTACGTCACAATATTTGGTGATAGGGAAACAAGGGGCAGCGATGGAAGTATGTGATACACAGGGATCAGAATTGATAGCCAGATGGTTTGATGTGCTGTGGTCAGACACGCATGTCACTCTATTGGTAAATAAAGGTTTCAAAGCTAAGAATCTGGGTCCAATGATGAAACGAGCAAAGCAGGTACAGTGGGAAAAAACAGATAACCCTTTCATCCTTTGAGAAAGATTTCATCAAGGTTCTCTGTTTTGCAGAAATGATTGGAGAACCACAGGAAGTGGAGATCACTACAGGCCAGCAAGTACAAAAGCTATTGATAAACAACAGATATTAAGGAAGGAAATGGAACAGGTAATTTCAGAGCAGGTTATAGTCACAACATGACACAGATGTTGGACTGGTTAAATCAGCAAACCCAGTGCACATCCAGGTGAATCCCGGATCTAAGCCTGTGTGGAAAAGACAGCATTACATGAATCCAGAAGCATGCATTAAGCCAACCATTGAAGTCCTGGCGGAAGCCGATGCGTTGGAAAAGACAGTTAGTGACTGTAATACCCCACTGTTTCCCATCCTGAAAGCAGATAAAAAGAAGTGGAGGCTGGTCCACGATTTACGACCAATAAATGAGATTGTGCAGGACTGTCAGGCAGAGGTTCCAAACCAACACACGCTGCTGACAAACATCCCAGTCAACGCCAAGTACTTTACAGTGATAGATTTGTGTGGCACCTTTTTCAGTGTCCCCTTAGCAGAGGAGTGTAGACACCTGTTTGCTTTCACTTTTGGTGGGAAGCAATATAGATACACGCGCTTACCCCAGGGTTTCAAACATTCCCCGCACATCTTCAACCAGGTGTTAAAGGCAGATTTGGAGGAACTTGTCTTGGAGGGAACATTAATCCAGTAGGTAGACGACTTGCTGATATGTGCTCCTATGCTGGAGCAGTGCCATGCAGACTCCATAAAAGTATTGCAGAAATTGGCTGAGGGAGGACACAAGGTGTCCAAGAAAAAGTTGCAGTATTGCCAAACAGAAGTTGAATATCTGGGTAGGACTGTAGCTCACCAGTCAAAAACCATAAGCCCGGCTCAACTAGAAAGGGTGAGCAAGGCCCCGCTGCCTCAGACGGTAGGGCAAATGACCTTTCTGGGGATGACAGGGTTCAGCTCAGACTGGATGGAAGACTATGCAGTTAAGGTGGCACCCCTACGGGAACTGATGAAAAATGCTGGACAGCAGCATTTAAGCACCAAGTTGAATTGGAACAGTGATGCTTTGACAGCTTTTGAGACAATAAAACAGGATATGCAGTCTGCATCTGCTCTGGGAACACCAGACTATACAAAGCCATTTTTGTTGTATGTTGCTAATAGAGACAGGGGATATGCGACAGCAGTTTTGATGCAGGACACCTGTAGTGGCTGGAAGAAACAACCCATTGTGTATTACAGCACTAAACTGAATTCAGTGGCACAGGGATATCCACCCTGCTATCAGGGATTGGCAGCAGTCCAATATGCATATGATAAGGCTTCAAGTATGTGCACAAAACCATGTCAGAAAAGGAATAACAACACCGTTGGGCCACATCCCAACACCAGAAGGGCTGTATAGGCATTTGGTGATAGACTGTGTGGATATGCTAAGAACAGTCAACGGAACGTGGTATATGCTTGTGGTGATTGATAGATTTAGCAGATGGGTGGAAGCTATACCCTCAAAAGACCAAGGAGCAGGAACGGTGATAACGTTTCTGACTAGGGAATTAATGCCAAGATTTGGCATCCCGATAGAAATCAGCTCAGACAATGGGTCTGCCTTCAATGAGAGAACATGGAGACAGGTGGTTCAGCAACTCAGAATTAAGCAGAGGCTGGGATGTGTTTACCATCCTCAGTCTTAAGGGATGGTGGAACGAGTGAATGGGACATTAAAAGCTAAGATCAACAAGATGTGTCCCAGCGCTAGGTTGAATTGGGTTGATGCTTTGCCAATGGCACTGATGAGCTACCGCATGCAGGCTAACAGAATAACCCATCTAACACCGCATGAGATGCTTACGGGTCAGCCCATGCCAGTGCTTAGGGGTCCTTATGAAGGGCCTCCGTTGGAACAATTAGAACAGAAACTCAGAGAATATATGAGACAACTAACTGCTATACATGAAGTTATCTATCGACAGGAAAGTGCACGGGGTACCAGAGCCAGAGGACAACCAGCCACGGGCAGTGGAACCTGGAGATCAAGTCTACATAAGGGTCTTCAGGAGGAGGTGGAACGAGCCGAGATGAGAAGGACCATACCGGATAGTTCAAACTATGCCAACAGCGATATGAGTAGAGGGCAGCAACACTTGGTACCACCTCAACCACTGTACCAAGGTTCCACAAGGAGCAGGTCGGAGGCTACAGGGAGAAGGAGAAGAGGAAGGTGACGATGCAGATGACTCAAGTGGACCCGAACCAGCAGAAGCTGAAGGAGACCTGGGACGTCCTGCTTTATCCGCTGGGGCACCATCTCCTGCAGGATCGGAATCGCCGGGAGAAGGCACGTCAAGCATGGGCATGGGGCATGATGGTGGTCTGTCTGCTGTTGCTCGGCTGCGCGCTATGGCCGATGCTATTAGCCCAAGGAGAGATGTGGCGGAAGATGATGGGGAAACTCCCTGCGCCCTGGAACCCGTCAACCCACGAAGCCCAGGGGAGGCACCTGCAGAAAGTGCACAAGAAGATCCAGGCACCCCTATCACAGAACAAAAGTTTGCTACCATCAACCTTGCAGACCTGGACTGGGAGTAATGTGACTGAACTCCTACCTGACGTGAATGACTCAGACGTTGACCTGGACAGAAGGAATAAGGTATGCACAGCAGCGTTAGTAGCAGGAATCATACCATATCGCTTGATCGCCGTAAGACTTAGGGTAACTATTTTCATTAGTACAGACAACCTTGGGGATCGAAACCAAACGATCTGGTTGGGAAATGTAGAAGGGGGAAAGCACCAATGGGATGTTGAGGCTCGCAGTGAGACAGGCATGTGTGGCCCACCCGGAAGAAGACAGGTACAAAATGGAGAATATCAGGTACTGTGTAAACAGTTGAAGTGTAAAGTAAGGACAGGACCGGAAATAAACAAGACACAGGCCAGAGAACTTTTTGAGGAAACAGTTCCTTTAGCAACAGTAAGAGAAAGAGGTACTGTAGAAATTAAAGGAGAAACATGGAGGCAATTATGGGATAGAGACATAAACAGCAAGGAATTGGACACTTATGTACCGTGGGACCAAGAGAGAGAAACAAGGCGCAGGAGAAGAGCTGTGAGCACAAAGGATATACTCGAGGCTAGGGAAGTGGTGACCCTGGAGAAAACTAAGTATGAGGTACAAAGGTCCATTAGGGTAAGAACTCAGAGTGAGAACAACCTGTGTAGCTGGACTGATGATGCTCAGTATGGTCAGGCAATTTGGTCAGGAGGCACCTGCCAAATCAGGGTCAGGGGGACCAGGGGAAAGTGGAGGATTGTGGTTGAACATGATAAGGGTAAAAAAGGGTTATTCCTTGAATTAATTATCATTAACTTTTTGAGTGGGAGTACGAAACAACAGATAGAATGGTGGTATGATGATATGGGCTCAGGAAGTGTAGAGACACCAATCACGGTGACCCAGCGATTCTTGACCCCTGGATCTGCAACGAGGGGGGCGCAAAATGTTGTCCCTAAAATAACTCCAGCTCCTGCCATAGTACAGCTGCTTGTGTTGGTGCCCATGGATGGGGATGAGGTTCCAGCGTCTGCACAGGTATTAATCCCCGCTGCCATGGAGACAGAACCATACCCGGTCGCAACCATAGAACCAGCGGAACAAGTAGAAAGGGACAATGTGGAAGCAGCTGGAAAATATGACTGGTACAGATGGGCTCAGTATGCGGCTAACCAACAGGAGGTAGATAATTGTTTGGTGTGTTCAAGAGCAGGACATGGAGGCATGGTAGTGGTGCCTATTGAGAAAGGTTGGGAAGAGTGTTTAGATGAAAAATGTAGGCTATGGCGCACAGGAGTCGATGATCATAGCTACCATGACCTGTGTTTTGTTTGGTTGGGAAGCACGCAGGAAGCACGCGGATCCAAGCGGAAATGAAGAGGTATAACTTCTCGATAACATCAGAGTGTGAGGCATTAGACGTAAAAATACGTTCAGAAAAGGCAGAGGTTACTCTTCCAGCGCCAGGTTTGAGGATATTGGGTAGACATTAATGTTTTCAGGCAAGAGGAACTGTTGATGTTGGACATTTTCCAAAATGTAAAATGACAATTGTCTTGGACAGGGGTGAGATATCAATGGTACAAACTGGTAATGGCTTTACTCTGTTCCAGAGGGCAGGAACACAGAGCATCTATTTGGAACAAGACCAGGCTATTGCAGATATATTTTGTCTGTGTGGAGGAAGGCAGCTGCGCTCAGTGCTACCGAACAATTGGTCAGGGACAGTCAGCGCCAAATGTGCCAGAGTCAGCGTGGCCCAGGATGTGACCATAATACCTCACTTCCGGGTACAAACAAATGATATACAGCCACCCGAGAAGGAACCAGTGAGGTCACGGTTTAAGAGGTCTTACATACCAGATCCGCAGGTTATCATTGATGCAATAGGTCAGCCAAGAGGAATCCCAAATGAGTTTAAAGCAAGGAGTGAAATTAGTGCAGGCTTTGAATCTATAATTCCATGGATAGCACCAGCCAAAAATGCGGAATGGATCAATTACATATATTACAATCAGCAGCGATTTATCAATTATACAGATGCAGCTCTGACAGCCATGGGTGAGCAACTGCAAGCTACGAGTAAGATGACATGGCAGAATAGGCATGCGCTAGACTGGATTTTAGCAGAAAAAGGTGGAGTTTGTGTGATGTTCAGAGAACATTCCGTACAACACTGCCCCGGACGGTTCCTTTACCCAGGCTATGCCCAAACTCAAGCAGCTGAGGAAGGAAGTGAAGGATAATGCAGACTCAGATGCTCACGCTTGGGATTGGCTGGAGATGTCACTAGGACAATGGCGTGCGATTTTAACCAAAGCAGGGATTGTGGTAAGAATAGTATTAGTTGTGTTGGCTGTAGTGGCGTGCTGTGTCATTCCTCTCCTTAGATTGTTTTTGACCAAGACTGTTCTTTCCCAAATGCCTATAACAGGTATGGACTCTGCTGCTAGTGACCCTGAAGTTATTCCGCTACAGGGACATCCCGGACAGTACATGGATAAGCATGGACACCCCTGCAACGTCAAAGGAGGGCCTTTGAACTGCCTGTTTGGAAATCCAGAATGTGAATGGTCACTCAAGCCAGGAGCTGGGTGGGCATGCCAGGAATATTGTCATCAGATTTCTATTTCAGCAAGCAACGTTGCTGTGATAGCCCCAATCATGGACGGTGACATATGCAATGGATCAATGATGGATGGGAGTGTGATTAACCAGGGCTATGAGGAGATAGAGCTTCAAGATTGACTAGACCCAAAATATTACCCCTGCCCCTACAGACAAACCTGGTGTCGATATTGTAGTAAGGGGCATTATAAGAAGATCAACGGACGAGTATTCATGGATGGACATTATCATTTCCCAGAACGTTATGATTGCACATTATGTCAAAGGGGGGACTGCCCTTTATGTGCTGAAAAAGATTGTGCTTCAATATTAGAAGGTTAAAGGCTGGTAGCCAACTTAGTACGAGGATATTAATGGTTGGAGATAATGGTTTTATTACAGGTTTTATTACCTTTATATATTCATGATTACAAGTGATTGATGTGTTGATTTTCATTAAGAATTTATATATCATGTGTATCATTTATATGCATAATTGTTTGAAACAACACAATTGCAAGGCTCTGATAAATAAGTTGCACATGCTTACACTCATGTTTAATTGATTGATTAACAGGGTTGGAAGGTCTTTTACTTCCTCCCAGTCAAAAGGGAGGGAGAGGTTTGGCTTCCTAACCCTCTGGAATGGTGATTGACAGAGGGGGTTGTTTTTAGCTGATGGAGTTGATTTCAGCTCTTTTTGCCGGGACTAAGTTCCCCTCCTCACTCACCATTCCCAGGCCTAGATTATGGGACTTGGGGAAGCCCCAAAGGGGGTAATATATAGAATATATAATGGCTCTATTATAGGTTGACATATCAAGAGGTTTAACATAGGAGTATTTCTGAACTATCACCCTTTATGAATGTATTAGTATAATCAATGTGCACCTGAGAATACAATTAATCAATATGGAAAAGTATAATCAAATTATGTATGGATAATCAATGTCATCATCTTCATCCGCTTATCCGGTATCGGGTCGCGGGGGCAGTAGCTCCAGCATGGGACCCCAAACTTCCCTTTCCCGAGCGACATTTGCCAGCTCTGACTGGGGGATCCCGAGGCGTTCCCAGGCCAGTGTCGAAATATAATCTCTCCACCTAGTCCTGGGCCTACCCCGAGGTCTCCTCCCAGCTGGACGTGCCTGGAACACCTCCCTAGGGAGATGGCCTGGGGGCATCCTTACCAGATGCCCGAACCACCTCAACTGGCCCATTTCGATGCAAAGGAGCAGCGGCTCTACTCCGAGTTCCTCACGGATGACTGAGCTTCTCACCCTATCTCTAAGGGAGACGCCAGCCACCCTTCTGAGAAAACCCATTTCAGCCGCTTGTACTCGCGATCTCGTTCTTTCGGTCATGACCCAGCCTTCATGGCCATAGATGAGGGTAGGAACAAAAATTGACCGGTATAT
>JACXGI010010413.1:0-27672 GCA_016801175.1 Esox masquinongy
AGAAGCATCTCAAGGTCCTGGAGTGGCCTAGCCAGTCTCCAGACCTGAACCCAATAGAAAATCTTTGGAGGGAGCTGAAAGTCCGTATTGCCCAGCAACAGCCCCGAAACCTGAAGGATCTGGAGAAGGTCTGTATGGAGGAGTGGGCCAAAATCCCTGCTGCAGTGTGTGCAAACCTGGTCAAGAACTACAGGAAACATATGATCTCTGTAATTGCAAACAAAGGTTTCTGTACCAAATATTAAGTTCTGCTTTTCTGATGTATCAAATACTTATGTAATGCAATAAAATGCAAATTAATTATTTAAAAATCATACAATTTAATTTTCTGGATTTTTGTTTTAGATTCCTTCTCTCACAATTGAAGTGTACCGATGATAAAAATTACAGACCTCTACATGCTTTGTAAGTAGAAAACACTGCTGATTTTGCAGGTTATCAAATACTTGTTCTCCCCACTGTATCTCAAATTGGAGATATCTTTAACTTTCATTCTGCCAAGTCAAAATGTAATTAGATTTCTTGAATTGGGGTTTTAGGTAAAATTACGTTGCAGATATCTGTAGTTACCTGTAAGAGTCAGGAGCGGGAGTAAGTGGCTTGCTTGTATTCAAACATATGCTACTACTATTCAACCTTATGGCAAGCATGTCAGACCAGCCTGAGGCCGAAGTTCTAGTTCCTGACAGAATTTAAGGCTGCAGGCCATGCACGACAGGAGCTGTTAGCAAGAAATACAGAAGATTTACTGTCTTCAACAAGACGATTATTTAAAAAAAAAAAAACTTGTTCGCCACAAACTCCCCAATAATAAGCTTGTTCTATTTCATGACATTTATTAACTATTCTATCCACAACTGAAACCGCCATTGCTGCTAACACGTTGCTGGGCAATATGATGCCTCGCATGAGAAACGTCATGCAAAACATTTCGAAATAGTCATAAATACGTTTGAGATATCTGCAACTATTATTTTGACTAGTCAAAACTAAATTACAGATATCTGCAATTTCCATTTGGGATGTGGGACGAGTCGAGTGTCGTTTTCAGTGACATCACTGCTGATAACTGTAATTCAGTTTTGACTAGTCAAAACTGAATTACACATATCTTCAACTGTCATTTTGACTAGTCGAATGACGTTATAGATATCTTGAATCAAAATTCTGACTAGTCACAATGTTACGACTAGTCAATATTACGGTGTTTATCTGTCATGTTAATTCCGGATAGTCAAGTCAAGCGAATAAATGTTAAAACGGCTTCCCATGGCCATCCTTACTTACACTCACTGCAAAAAGCTTGCCAGCTAGCTGGGCTCAAGTGGCTCAAGCATGAGAAAACAAGATAAGGCTCTCTATTGGCTGTGAATTAGTGACGTATACTTAGGCCCTCTAGAGGGCCTTGAAGCGTCATACAATTGTCCCTGTTACAAGACAATTTGTGATTGGTTGATTCTACTGTCATTCCAAAATGCTGCTCTTACTGAAGTCAATGTCAATGACGTTGGCTGGTGCCTTCACTTCAAATCCTGAGGGCCTAGCCAATGAGCGTTGAAATATCTATAATTTAAATCTGACTAGTCACGATTCCAGTTCAAGATATCTCAAATCCCCCTCAATTTAAGATATCTACATCATTCTTTTGCGATATCTTAAAGTTTTAACTAGTCATAATTCAGTTGTAGATATCTTGAACTGGAATTCTGACTAGTCTGAATTAAATTGAAGATATCTGAAAATGGAATTAAAAACAGTCATAATGTAAATGTAGATATCTATTATAGCTCCAATAGTCACAGTTCGCCACTGGTTGTAAATGACTGTTGTAGTTGGAAATGGCTGATATTCAATGTAATATACACATAGTGTACAGAGGCCCATTATAATCAACCATCAGTCCTGTGTTCCAATGGCACATTGTGTTTGCTAATTGAAGTTTATAATTTTGAGAGGCTAATTAATCATTAGAAACCCCTTTTGTGATTTTGTAACTGTAAACTGTTGTGTTGATTAAAGAAGCAATAAAACTGGCCTTTTTACTAAATGAGTGTCTTCAGCATCAGCGTTTTTGGGTTTGATTACAGGCTCAAAATCGCCAGAAACAAAGAGCTTTCTTCTGAAACTCGTCAGTCTATACTTGTGAGAATTGAAGGCAATTCCATGCGAGAAATTGCCTAGAAACTGAAGATCTTTTACAACGATGTGTAGTACTCCCTTCACAGAACAGCACAAACTGCCTCTAACCAGAATAGAAAGAGGTGTGGGAGGCCCCAATGTCCAACTGAGCAAGAGGACAAATACATTAAAGTGTCTAGTTTGAGAAACAGACGCCTCATAGGTCCTCAACTGGCAGCTTCATTAAATAGTATAGTATACTTAATGCAGTACTTAATATTTTACTTAATATTTGCTGGTACAATTTAATAATGCTGCTAAATACTATAAATTTAAAGCCCTTCGTACATACAGGAAAAATATGAAGCTACATGAATAGCGGTCATTTGAGTCTAGAGGAACAGCGTTTGAAGCGCTTCGGTAAACCCTGTTTGAGTTAGAGCCTTGAAAAGAGGTAGATAAGTCCATCTTCTCACATATAACATAATGCCATTGGAACCCATTAACTCTGCCATTTTGGATTTTCTGTTATTTTGAATATGTAAAAACGCTTCGGTAACCCTTCAAATTACAACCCGTTACTTAAAGGGTAGTTCCCACGTAACTACGTATCCACAAGAATGTAAGTACGTAGTAAGAATGGGTAGTTATGTAGGAACAATGTAGATGTTACGTGTACTTGAACGAAGAACGATACTACTCCAAAACAACTTAGTAAACAGACAGGTGATAAAAAAGCCATTTTGAAAGTATATAATTGTCATTCTTATTCATGCTTATGAATTTACCATTTAAATGTGACTTTACTAATTATTTTATTGCAAGTTCGCTCACAGAATTAAGGATTTAAGAGAAAAGAAAGATGATGCGCATTTCTCTGCTTTGCGCAACTTTTCACCACGCCAACACATGCTTTGGGCAATTGGTTCTTGCCAAACCAAAAGCCGCGTTGACATCAATCACAAATGTATGAATTGATTATAGATGTGTGTTAGGAATCAAGCCACAGAAAGCACTTATCTGTTGGGTGTCCTACAGTCCTCACTGCTTCTCCTCGAAAATAGGTGCCCACATGAGCGAGGTAAAGTTAGTTTTATAATGGACATTCAGTGGACATTCATATTCGCCCGTCAAAACCAACTAATTCAGGACAACGAAAAGTATGGGTTCTTGATCAGGTGAAGGTGGACTACAATCCATACTTTTCAATGTATAAATACATTTTTTATATTTTTTCGTTTTTCCAAAATATTTTTTATTGTGGTTAGAACCTTAAAAATTCAATAGCGTCTACAAAAAGTGTGCAATGACAAAAAAAGTGCTATATTCTGACTCGGTGGAGGATGAGCTACAATCTACGGCTTTTAGTTTTTTGAAAATATCTAACACATTTTTGAGTTTAGCCTTAAAAATTCAATAGCGTCTACGAAAAGTGTGGCATGACAAAAAAAGTAGTATATTCTCACTTGGGGGAGGATGGGCTCCTGAATACTGAGGAAGATTCAGGCTTGGATTATTTTTGTTGACCTTATTACAGTTTTTTTCAATTGCTTACACACTAAAATTAAAATTTTTCCATTATTAGCAAAACCTTGCACTCAAGGAGCAAAACACCGGCCTAGATTTGCACAACTGTAAGCACATTGTCAGCTTCACACTTTTTGCAAAACATTACATACATTGATTTGCAAAACACTGAACACACTTGTATGCATTTGACACAGAAATTGATCAGGATGTCATTTCCTTGCAATTTCAAAGCAAAGGCTTTCAAATGAACACACCCATGAACCAATTGGTTAAACACAGCCATCAGGTGTGCACACACTGGCGCTTAATTGTAGACACACCAATCAGGTTTAAGCACTATAAAAAGGCAACAGGTAAGTTCACCAGTCTTCATAAAAAATGGACGGTGTCAGAGGAAGAGTGCGGATGAGAGGGGTAATCCGGAGAGAACAAGGTGGAGGAAGAGGCCAAGGTAGAGGGAGAGGAAGACCTGGAGGAGCGGTAGGACATGCACAAAGAAGACAACCAAATCTGTGTAACGACATTCGTGCTACAATTGTGGACCATGTAATAAACTATGGACTAACACTGAGGGAGGCTGGACTGAGAGTGCAGCCTAACCTAAGCTGGTACACGGTGGCATCAATAGTTTGGACATTTCGTCAAGAGCACAGGTGAGAAACTTATCTTATGTCAACAGAAAATCCATAGCTTACTGCATGTATTATATCAACAGTTTTGGTTTATATTCCTGTATCATTTTACAGTAAGCTACATGTATTTTGTTTGGCCAACATAGGATTGAACGTCAAGAACACCAAGGAGGGAGGGGCCCCATATTCACACAGGAGCAAGAGAGAGAGATCATAAACCTCGTTTTGGCCAATAATGCAATCAGACTTAGAGAAATTCAAGCCCATATTGCCAATGATCACCCAAGTTTCAATAATGTCCAACAGGTCTCTCTTTCAACAATAGCCCGTATCCTTAAAAAACATCAAGTTCTGATGAAACAACTGTATAAAGTCCCATTTGAAAGAAATTCAGACAGCGTGAAAGTCCTGCGGTGTGAATATGTGGTGGTACGTTTTGTTCACTGGCTGTAGTATTGTGTACTGCACACATAACCTTTGTACTGTACATGTAATTTTACTGTATAGCAGACCTACAGTAAATTGATCTACTCAATGTGATCTTTTGCTGTATTTCAGAGAGTTTTGCAAATGGATGCGGAGGAAGTCCCGCATGAGTTTATATACATTGATGAGGCTGGATTTAACCTGACAACAGTGAGAAGAAGGGGAAGAAACATCATTGGCCACAGGTCTATTGTCAATGTACCAGGGCAACATGGGGGTAACAGTACCCTTTGTGCTGCCATTACACAGAATGGGGTCCTCCACCGCCATGCCAACTTGGGTCCTTACAACACTGACCTCATTCTTAGATTTTTAGACAGATTACACAATATTACCACAGCAGCAAACCAAAGGGACCAGATGCAATACATTGTCGTCTGGGACAATGTAGCTTTCCATCATTCTGCTCTGGTCCAAAACTGGTTTCATCAACACCCACAATTTACAGTTCAATACCTTCCACCATACTCCCCCTTCCTAAACCCCATCGAGGAGTTCTTCTCAGCATGGCGGTGGAAGGTTTATGATCTCCGGCCCTATGTCCAGATGGCCGTCATTCAAGCTATGGAGGAAGCATGTGATCAAATTGAAGCAGCATCCATACAAGGGTGGATTCGTCACTCCAAAAGATTCTTCCCACATTGCCTTGCAAATGAAAATATAGCCTGTGATGTTGACGAGGCCCTGGGGCCAGATCCAGCTAGGCGGAGAGATGTTTAGGCAAATTTTTTTTTTATTCGGTACTGAACTGGATATGTAATTTATGTTACAGTATTACTGTAAGCTTACAGTACAATGGTATGTTCAGTAATACTGTATGGAAACTGGAAAATGTTTTGTTATGAATGTTTTGTTGAAATGTTCATGAAAATAAATATTTTCATTAGTCTGCACAATTGCTGTCATGTGGTGTTGGTGAATTTATTTTTACACTTTCTCTGTGTAAATGCTAAAAGTGTTTTAGGTTGAGCACACGAGTGTTTGACTGATTCAAACAGAATTACACCATATGATGGTTGGGTTTATGTTATGACAACAAAATAAGGTTTTTATAAGACATTGTATAGTTTTGACAAAAGTGTTCCATTTTGCAAATGATCTGAGGTGCTACTTGGGTGTAGTGTTGTGCTAATTGTGTGAAGGGGTTTGAAAAACCGGGCCCTGTTTTCAAAATTGTGCTTAAGCAATTGAAAAAAACTGTAAAGAACAATTGATTCTTGTGAACTGCTAACTAGGCCATTTAATATTTCAGTTGTATTTTTCCTGGGCTACACATCTGATATGTATTGCCAGGGATACTGCAGGACTGGAGATGAAATACATGCTATAGATTAGGTACATTATGCACAGTAAATGTAACCAATGAATAATATGTCCTCACTCATATCTTTTGTTATGTTGTAGTAAGAAATCCTGAGGATGTATTACACAGTTAGAAGAAATTTCTGAGAGACTTCAAGAAAACCAGGAGCATAAATGAATGCTGCAGGAGGGACAAGGTGGACAAAACCACCATTGCCCATCCTGCCATTAAAGTAGAGGTATGTACAGATAAGTGGGAAACCATGCAAACAATCTAACTTGATTAATATGTTTGTTTTTATCTCCCCAATTTTGCAATTATTATTCAATGTTTCATTCATTATTAACGTATGCTGCCTTCAGTCAGTTAATACTAATAACAATGTTATTACTGGGGATTTTTACACTACAAAAATATAACATTATTTTTCTTCTGGGCTATAACGAACTTTTCAGGACAAGGAAAGTACTAAGCTTATCTGTAAGATCAGCACAACATTAGACAATAGCAGACTTTTCTGTTATGTATTCAACAATGTGTTTTTTAAAACATTGTTTGTACACACTGGTGTCATCATAATGGGATGTGTAAAATATGAAAGAATATGCTACAACATTAATATCCATCTTAGGTTTATTTCATTTTGATTGTCATTAATTAGTTTGAGGTGTTACATGTTTTATTTACTGTGAATCAGACTCTGCTTCATTTAAACTACATCAATCGTACTTGCTTGGTAGGTGTAACCACTGTGTATCTATGTGGGTACAGACAACGCTTTAAATTACAACCCTCTTTCCTTGTAACTACACTGTAACTATGTGGGAACAGACACCGCTTCAAATGACCGCCCTCTTGTAACTACATTGTAACTATGTGGGAACAGATATTGTTTCAGATTACAGCCATCTTTCCTTGTAACTACACTTCAAGTATGTGGGAACAGACACTGCTTCAAATTACAGCCATATTTACTTGTAACTACATTGTAACTACGTGGGAACAGACACTGCTTCAAATTACAGCCGTCTGTCCTTGTAACTACACTGCAACTATGTGGGAACTAGACTGTACCAATGTGGGAACAGACACCGCTTCAAATTACAGCCCTCTTTCCTAGTACTTACACTGTAAGTGTTGTTGGTTCCGTATGAGAACTAGTTTAAGATGATGGACTTACTAGGAACTTACATGGTAAGTAAGGGTGAAGTACACAAGGTATGGGAAAGAATAAGCTACAACACGTTGATGGCGTGAAGGTATGTTACGCAGTATTAACTGAAAACAAATGATAATTTACCACATTTATTTTCTTTTTATCAGGTGTTATTACGAAATAGACTAGTTGTAATGTGTATTTCCACCACAAGCTGATGGATCTTATTTGTATCTACATTTGAAAACAACAACATTCTAGGAGATTTAAATAGTGAGCCAGGCAACTTTGGATATCCACATTTTAAAGTATGCCTTTATATGTTAAGTTTAATTGTCCTCAATAACAGTAAAATCAGACAAACTCGTATTTGTTAAGCCTATCCGTTTTATTCGTCAGCTTCTCTCTTTCAACTCAACAAATAATAGTTGCCTACATTGGACCGCTATCCGGCATATTGGAGAAAAAAACTTTCATGTGGGCGGCTATTTTCGAGGAGAAGCAGTATGGGCTGTAGGACACCCAACAGATAAGTGCTTTCTGTGGCTTGATTCTTAACACACATCTATAATAAATTCACACATTTGTGATTGATGTCAACGCGGCTTTTGGTTTGGCAAGAACTGATTGCCCAAAGTGTGTGTTGGCATGGTGAAAAGTTGCGCAAAATGGAGAAATGCGCATCATCTTTATTTTCTCTTAAATCCTTATTTCTGCGAGCAAACTTGCAATAAAATAATTAGTAAAGTCACATTTAAATGGTAAATTCATAAGCACGAATAAGAGATGCAAATTATATACTTTCAAAATGGCTTTTTTATCACCTGTCTGTTTACAAAGTAGTTTTGGAGTAATATCTTTCTTCGTTCATGTAAGTACAGGTAACACCTGCATTGTTCCTACATAACTATCCATTCTTACCACGTACTTACATTCTTGTTACTACGCAGTTACATGGGAACTACCCTGTAAGTAAAGGGCTGTAATTTGAAGGGTTACTAAAGCATTTTTACATATTCAAAATAACAGAAAATCCAAAATGGCAGAGTTAATGGGTTTCAATGGCATTATGTTATATGTGAGAAGATGGACTTATCTACCTCTTTTCAAGGCTCTAACTCAAGCAGGGTGAGTGTGGTGAACTTGCAAATCTGGTAAACCTCAATAGTGCTACCATGTCGTTGATAAAAAATAGGTTGCAGTCACATTTTTGTTGCATCATCTTTGTCAACATATGTACCAATTAAAATTATAATATCATTATTCTTGTAGTAGTTGTGTGCATATATGTGCAAAACCACACCCCCGCACATGTAAGTGGAACATATGGTTCGGTTCCTATATTATAAACGCGTATGAATGTGGCCTAATCACTGCCGAGAGTGAAATCAGTGTTTCAATATTTTCTGGTCTATTTATATTTTAACTTGGTAGGTTTGTGTACAATCACAAAATGGCCAAATGGGACCAAGCGAACTGAAGTGTACTCTTGTACAAAGATGGCAAGCTAATAGTGATACAGCCTACCTACTGGTGTTATAGTCAAAACCACCTAAACCAAGACCAAGTCATGACCAAGACCAGAGTGTATTGAGACCGAGACAAGTCCAAGACGTTGAGGGGTCAAGACCCAGTCAAGACCAAAACGTTGAGGGGTCGAGACCCAGTCAAGACCAAGACTTTGAGGGGTTGAGACCGAGTCAAGACCAAGACCAAGGCAGGGCGAGACCAGGTCAAGACCAGACCATTAATTTTCTTACCATAACACTGAAATATTTATCTTTAAGGTGATTAAACAACAGAAAGGGCATATTTTTCTTTAAAGTAACACCCAGTGTGGGAAAGACTGAGTGATTGAGTGAGCCAGTGAGAGAGGAGCTCATGACACTCAAAACACACAAGCAGTAGGGTTTGACCAGGTAAAAAGTTAGATATGATCAGTAACTGTGTATAGGAACTCAGAATTAGCACTCTTAAAGTAGTGCCCAAAGCAGCCTATTAAATACGTAATATTTTTTCATAGAAGTGGAGGTGCATTACTGGGTCTCCACTCTTTGTCTCTGCTTTCACATCTCTAGCTCTCTCACCCAAGTGAAGGAGCGCGGTCAGGGCTCTTGCACCATTTTTAAAGTCAAATTCAATGCTTTTTAAGATCTTAACAAATATAATTTAAGACCCCAAAAAATTCTAAACAGTTCTTTAATAAGATAATTTAATGAGTCCTACTTTAGTGTAGGTTTTTGTAACAGAGTAACGGTGTATCAAACCTACACGTGTCGTGTTGCATTGCCATCAGAAGAGCAGACGAAGAACGTTATTTTTTAATAATGGTAAGTAAAATATCTTTGTTTTTCACAATTATTAAGTTGCTCCTTCATGGTAATGTCTTTATTAGAGGTGAATTGAGAAACAAAAACCTATACTTCACTTCAATCATCAGTCATTTGCCGTCCATCATCCAACTTTTACCATAGCCAGGTTGGTGTGTCAGCTGACCTGTGGCATCTTCCAAAAAAACGTCAGTCTAGAAAATAGGCTGACGAAAGTAATGCCAGAAGCACAAAGAGCTGAAACAAACAGATGCTGCAAATCTGCTACTTTTCCCTACATACACTGAACAAAATTATAAACGCAACACTTTTGTTTTTGCCCCCATTCATCATGAACTGAACTCAAAGTTCTCTAAGTACACAAAAGGCCTATTTCTCTCAAATATTGTTCACAAATCTGTCTAAATCTGTGTTAGTGAGCACTTCTCCTTTGCCGAGGTAATCCAGCCACCTCACAGGCGTGGCACATCAAGATGCTGATCAGACAGCATGAGTATTACATAGGTGTACCTTAGGCTGGCCACAATAAAAGGCCACTCAAAAATGTACAGTTCCATCAAACAGCACAATGCCACAGATGTCGCAAGTTTTGAGGGAGCGTGCAATTGGCATGCTGACTGCAGGAATGTCCACCAGAGCTGTTGCCTGTGAATTGAATGTTCATTTCTCTAACATAAGCCGTCTCCAAAGGCGTTTCAGAGAATTTGGCAATGCATCCAACCGGCCTCACAATCGCAGACCACGTGTAACCACACCAGCCCAGAACCTCCACATCCAGCATCTTCACCTCCAAGATCGTCTGAGACCAGCCACCCGGACAGCTGCTGCAAAAATCGGTTTGCATAACCAAAGTATTTCTGCACAAACTTTCAGGAACCGTCTCAGGGAAGCTCATCTGCATGCTCATTGTCCTCATCGGGGTCTCAACCTGACTGCAGTTTGTCGTCGTAACCTGCTGCAATATTAACCTTTTTGGTTAATATTAATCTTTGCGATTCTTCATCCATAGATACGTTTTTTAAAAAACAGCAGCAGAAAGCAAGTATATTGTGTTGGTTAACATATGTGTGTAGTACTCTATTGTTGCAATGACAAATGCCATGTTTGTGTTAGCTAGCACAGCCAGTCAAAGTAACTGTGATCTTATAGTTTGCCAATTCAATTTGTTGGACTTCTCCCAATATTAACAAGCTACCCATACGGAAAATATATGTATTTTAAAGTCAAATTCAATGCTTTTTAAACCTTAACAAATATAATTTAAGACCCCAAAAAATTCTAAACAGTTCTTTAATAAGATAATACACGTGAGCGGTTTGCTGATGTCAACATTGTGGATCGAGTGGCCCATGGTGGCGATGGGGTTATGGTATGGGCAGGCATGTGTTATGGACAACGAACACAGGCGCATTTTATTGATGGCATTTTGAATGCACAGAGATACCGTGACAAGATCCTGAGGCCCAATGTTGTGCCATTCATCCACGACCATCACCTCATGTTGCAGCATGATAATGCACGGCCCCATGTTGCAAGGATCTGTACACAATTCCTGGAAGCTGAAAACATCCCACTTCGTGCATGGCCAGCATACTCACCGGACATGTCACCCATTGAGCATGTTTGGGATGCTCTGGATCGGCGTATACGACAGCGTGTTCCAGGTCCTGCCAATATACAGCAACTTCGCACAGCCATTGAAGAGGAGTGGACCAACATTCTGCAGGCCACAATCAACAACCTGATCAACTCTATGCGAAGGAGATGTGTTGCACTGCGTGAGGCAAATGGTGGTCACACCAGATACTGACTGGTTTTCGGACCCCCCCGGACCCCCCTAATACAGTGAAACTGCACATTTTAGAGTGGCCTTTTATTGTGGCCAGCCTAAGGCACACCTGTTCAATACTCATGCTGTCTGATCAGAATCTTGATATGCCACACCTGTGAGGTGGATGGATTACCTCGGCAAAGGAGAAGTGCTCACTAACACAGATTTAGACAGATTTGTGAAGAATATTTAAGAGAAATGGGCCTTTTGTGTACATAGAGAAAGTCTTAGATCTTTGAGTTCAGCTCATGTTAAATGGGGGCAAAAACAAGTGTTGCGTTTATAATTTTGTTCAGTGTAATTGGCCAATATAAGTTACAATTATTATTAATTTTTAATTAATACACCCAATCTGACCCCAAAAATCAATCTTTCTTATTTCAATTAACAAGACAGAATGAACGTGAGTGTCGGCTGTCAAGAATTGAACCTCAGCGTTTTGTGAAGCTTGGACGCTGCCACTGGACGTGACGCAACGCGAGTGGTGTAGCAGCAGTCATTGATTTCAAAGGGGGCATTACTAAAGGTTTGACAGCTGATGGCAACGCTGAACGCTCGATGGCTGTAGGCTTTTTGGCTCACCTGCCAAGGGGACTGGTAGATGAAAAAATCCACTAGCCAAAATCCAGTAGCCAAGTATATTTTTTACTGGCCCAAAATAATACATTTGCTTTTTGTGTCACAGAGAAAAACTCATCACCAAAGCCTCAGCATCATACTGTAGCCAGCCTGTTGAAACTCCTTTATCTCCAAACCTCCATTTCTCACAAAACTCTTTATTTTTAATCGGCCCCTCCCTATCTAAATAATATTTTAATACACTTTCTTAAAATTCTACAAATCCTCCAAGGATATGTTTATTTTTAATCTAATTTCCTGAAATTATAAAAAATGTCCCATGATGCTGAGCACAATGACTCTGCAAGCATTGTATACACATTTCAGCATTTTAGATGTAGCAATAATAAATAATTATTGTGGCAACAAAATGTTCTGAGAATAGCCCAGAGAAAAGTTTTGGATGTTTTACAGATATCCATGTCCTATTAAATAATTTACATTAAGATATTCAGGATCAAAACCACTTGCTCTGTGTTTTCCTAAAAGTTGGTTTAAAGTAGGGATTAAAGAGGTTACTAATAGGAAAACTAGTAAACCATTACTTATATTTTAATGTGAAAATATTGAATGAATACCTTATAAAGTCCCTATCTATTAAAGCCTTTATAATAACCTACACTTATATTAACAATATATATAGTATATGCTCATGGATCAGAATTTTATTCCTATAACCTGTCTCTCTTTTGGTTCAGTCACTGTCTCACTACTAAACACTTACTTGAACTGTATAAAGCAGTTACATGGGGTTATTCATATTAATGTGATATTATTACTTTTTATTTAACATTTTATCAAAATGTTTTGTCAGTGAAATGTTTAAGTTAGTCACCTTGCTAACGTAGTTTCTATTCGTGGCCTCCAACTCTGAAAGGTGAAGAATTATGACATTTTGCCTTTTTCCATGGTTATCTAGCTACCTGTCAAATTATTCACAAAACTAAAACGCAGGCGGCAGCATTACCATAGCAACCTTTTAAACTTATAGACAACGCAGCTTATAGACACTGTAGAGTCTTCAGTCGGGGTGATTACCCTTGCTTCAAATATCCTTACCGTTTAAATGTCAGTACATAAACAATTATCTTACGACGGCGCTAGCTTAGTAGCTACCAGACGATTCTGCCCAAGATCTGAAGAACGAACGAGTTTGTTAAAACCGGATTGGCCATCCGACCGCGAACTCTGCTCCTTAGTACCATATTCCTTCAAAAATGCATGAATATTTTCTCACAGAAGTTACAGGTGGATTTCAATGTAAAGCAAACATGAGTAATTTCCTCCGAGCTGTTAATTTCGGACCCTGACTGTAGGTAGCTCCTACGTAAGCCGTTCAACATCCCCCCAACATTGTTTCGTAACACCACCCCAAACTCTCCTCAAGATGTGTGGCTTAGCTCTGCTGCTCTCAATTTCGCGGTCTAGGTCCACCAAATTGCAACTTGCGTCGTACTCGTTTCCTGCCATAGCCAACCACCTCCGAAACGTATCTTCCTCCAACCATTTTTCATTCAACTTCTCCCTCTCCCCATCTTGTTTTCTCGACTGACTGACCCTTGTTAAATAGCGTAGTGGTTAGAGAAGCGGAATTGTGAATTATAGGTCCCAAATTCGTATCTCCTCGCAGACGAAGCGAAATACGCATTATGAATTATTCTGTATAAAAGAAAACTTTGCTGGCTAAAACCGTTAGTATCTACATTATAATGAGCCTGAAATAAAACAATTTACGGTTATATTGCGACTGTTTCTGGTGGATTTTCAAAGTACGCATCCGTGCATGCGTTTTGGGTCAGGATAGACGAACACATTTGCTGACTTAACATACAGTAGTTACGTTATAGTAAGCCTTAACTGAAACTGGTTATATTGCGACTGTTTCTGGCATGGAAAAGTTAATCTTCAGTCTCGCTAGCAAATGCTCAATTCTTAGGGTTATTCCTAGGAAGTTAGTAGATACTAGTAAGCCTATTACTGGCTAATAAGCTGTTAAAACGGCCAGTGGCAAAAGCAATACAGTTCATAGACGCTATGGTGGAGGTAAACTTAATAAGAAACGTTAGTCAGTTTTACACAATCCTCAATGGACTCTAGCGACTGCTGAAATGTGTAAAGCCGTGGCATAGTGGTTAACGAAAGTGCCTCTCATGTGGAAGACCTACGTTCAAATCTTTTGACAGCAACGACATTTCTAAATTATTTCTGGTAGATTCCACGATTCTCTCGTCTTTTCACTTGATGAAAAAGTTAGTTATCGTCGCCTTTATTGATAGTTATTGTATAAATGTCATTCACGAATGAAAGAAAAAAGTACGTTGTTTTGCCATGAAAGAAAAAAATATGTTCTTATTTTTTCATGAAATGAAACAGCTTTGGCAGACTCGCTAGCAATTGCTCAATTCTTATGACTATTCCAGTAAGTTAGTAGATACCGGTAAAGCTTGTTACTGGCTAATATGCTGTTAAAACGGCCAGTGGCAAACGCCATACACAGATGCTATTTGTGGTGGAGGTAAACTTACTAAGAAAAGTTAGTCAGTTTAACTGTATCAATGTCATTCATGAATGGCCAATTAACTATTAAAACGGCCAGTGGCAAAAGAGGATTTGTTCAGGATAGAGACAAGAGGGTATACTGACACCTGGCAAATGTACAGCTCCGTTGTGTAGTGGTGCACGATACAGCCTTTCACGTGGGTGACCCGGGTTTGAATCTCGAGATGGCAACACTTTCTATTGCGGACCGGCTGAACAAGGCTTGCCTGGTTTCTTGTTTATGTTTTCTTTCTAAATGCTGGTGTTACAAAGAATTCAGTGACCGTGCGAATTCAGTGTGCCTGTTGAAAGTGTGCATGCGCTGCAATCTAATATTTCTTTCTGTCAACGGGGGCGTTTGATATCTCGTGCACTTGTTGCTCCTCGCTCCCGACATTGTCTTCCTTCTAAAAAGCGTCTGGTAACCTAAGCTTGTTGGCGCTGCAATATTAACCTTTTTGGTTAATATTAATCTTTGCGATTCTTCATCCATAGATACGTTTTTTTAAAAACAGCAGCAGAAAGCAAGTATATTGTGTTGGTTAACATATGTGTGTAGTCCTGTATTGTTGCAATGACAAATGCTATGTTTATGTTAGCTAGCACAGCCAGTCAAAGTAACTGTGATCTTATAGTTTGCCAATTCAATTTGTTGGACTTCTCCCAATATTAACAAGCTACCCATACGGAAAATATATGTATTTTAAATATATTATTTCTATACATTTGATAAATGTATGTCAAAGTGTTGCAATTGGATTCCTTAAATATATTTCGGAAAAACTTATTACTATAAATGCATGGCTGTATTACTAACACGCAACTTCCCGCTCTCCTGTCGGGCGCTCTACACACTGCTCCAAACAAGGATAAGCTAGTAGTGGTTTTACCAAGGCCGCTGCAGTACGTAAGAATATCTTGCTGATTGTAAGATGAAACACATTTTGTAAATGTAATGCTAAAATGTATTTAAACAGCTAAAAGTGATGTTATCAATATGTCAGTAATTAACATTTTGAAAGTGTGGTTGTATTTTCAGGTCTGCTGTGAAGTGATATCAAATATAACAAGCCTTACATCAATGTTATTTTGGACTGTGAACATTGTTTTATGAAGCATGTACACCTCAAGGTGAAATACATGTTTTTATAGTTCTATACATGTCAATTATCATTAAATAGCAAGAATGTCTACACAAAATTAATCAATTAATAATAAAATAAGCCTTAATGGTAGCATTTTTGTCTGTTATCAATGATCCACCATTCTAACCCACCATTTTATGTAAAAAATTAATCCTGTTAGAAAACTAGATGGGAAATTATTGCTTACATTACTAGAACATACACTAGCCTATGAGAAAGGTCACTGGAACATAACAGGACCACAAAGTAAATCAATAAATCAAATGTATTTATAAAGCCCTTTTACATCAGCAGTTGTCACAAAGTGCTTTTACAAAAACACCCAGCCTGAAACCCCAAGGAGCAAACAACAACAGTGTTGAATTTCAATGGCTGGGGAAAACTCCCTAAAGGCTGAAATTTAGGAAGAAACCTAGAGAGGAACCAGGCTCAGAGGGGTTACCAGTCATATCCAGTAAATACATATCATTGTGAAAAATGCATTCGGTAATGTATTTTCCAGACAAATTACATATTGTAATGAGACCATGTTTGTCAGTGAAATATATTTGGTCAAAAATTAAATGAATTTATACATTTTGAAATACATTTTGATACCTGAAATGTATTTTGAATCAAGTTGAAAGTTGGAACACTGTGTAATAGTGCAACAATTAAAGAATGTTTCTCAATATAAAATTGCAGAGAGTTTGGGGATCTAATCATCCATTGAACATAATAGCATTAAAAGATTCAGAGAATCCAGAGAAATCTCTGTACGCAAGGGAAAGGCCCGAAAACCAGTATTGGATGGCCGTAATCTTTGGGCCCTCAGGCAGCACTGCATTAAAAACAGACACAATTCTGTAGTGGACATCAATGCGTGGGCTCAGGAACACTTTTGAAAACCATTGTCTGTGAACTCAGTACATCGCTGCATCGACAAATGCAAGTTAAAACTCTACCATGAAAAGAAGAAGCCATATACAAACAAGATCCAGAAACACCGCCGTCTTCTCTGGGCCCAAGCTTATTCATGATGGACTGAGGCAAAGTGGAAAAGTGTCATGTGGTCTGAAAAATATACTAAATTGAAATTCTGTTTGAATCAAGGACGCCGCATCCTCCAGGCTAAAGAGAGGGACCATCCAGGTTTGTATCAGTGCACAGTTCAAAAGCCAGCATCCATGATGGTACGGGGATGTGTTAGTGCACATGGCATGGGTGACTTGCACATCTGTGAAGGCACCATTAATGCTGACCAATATATACAGGTTTTGGAGAAACACATGCTACCATCCAGATCAAGTCTTTTTCAGGGAAGGCCTTGCTTATTTCAGCTCTCTGCACGTATTACAACAGCATGTGTGACGGTGAGGTGACGGACAGCTCCGTCATCTCCCGCTTTTCCCGGTTTCCCATGGATCATGAACTCACCCCAGACTCCTTCATTTGTCTTGTCTCCAATTGTCACTCACACCAGGTCCCAATTAGGTCATCAGTATGTGTTTAAATGTTTCTCCTCTGCTCCCCTCATTTGTCGGTCATTGTTGCTTGTCTCCGTATGTTCCTGTACGTGGTGAGTGTTTCGTTTTTGTGCGTACCTTTTGTTTTTCCCTTCAGTTTTGTACAAGTGCTCGGTGTTTATTTTTAATTAAAATTCAAAACATCGACTGCCACTCTGCCTGCGCCTGGTTCCTACCTCTCCACCACTACACATCGTGACAGCATGGCTCTGTAGTAAAAGACTCCGGGTGCTCAACTGTCCTGACTGCAGACCTGTCATCTATTGAAAACTTTTGGCGCTTTGTGAAATGAAAAATATGACAAAGGAGACCCCAAACTGTTGAGCAGATGAAATCCTATATCAAGCAAGAATGGTAAAACATATCACCTTCAAAGCTACAGCATTGGTGTCCTAAGTTCCCAAACGCCTACAGAGTATTGTTAAAAGAAGAGGTGATGTAACACAGTGGTTAACATGCCCCTGTCACAACTTTTTTGAAACATGTTGCTGGCATCAAATTAAAAATGTGCATGTATATTTACAAAAACAGTAACATTTCTCAGTTTTAATATTTGATATCTTGTATTTGTACTATTTCCAATTAAATATAGGGATAAAGGATTTACACATCATTGCATTCCTTTTATATTTGCATTTTACACAGCCTCCCAGCGTTTTTGGAAACAGGCTAACATATTTATCTTGCTTATGGGTAGCTGAATGTTAAATGAACAATAAATATTCACTGGAGGACTCCCCCATCATTAATCCACCAGGATTGTCCAAAATATATCTCACCAACATTGAATAGTTTTTTTTATTCAGGAGCATATTTTCATTCAAGAAAGAGGGGCACCATTTCCGCAAGGCACCGGTGAAATCTGTGCCCCTCTTTGAATTAAAATAGAAAGTACCTGAATTGACCAAATATATAGACATATTGATCCTCTCCCTCACCAACATATTGAATGGGTTTAATTCAATGTGGATAACGTCTTCATTCATTAAAGAGGGGGAAACCATTTCTGCCAGGCACCAGCGAAATCTGTGTCCCCCTTTCAATCAGATATTCCAGAAGAATACAAATTGTCTGCCAGTATTTTCTGATAACATGCTGCATTCATCTTGCTATCAATTTTCACAAGATTCCCTGTGCCTTTAGAGCTCATACACCCCCAAAACATCAGTGAGCCACCACCATGCTTTACAGTGGGGATGGTATTCTGTTCACTATAGGCCTTGTTGACCCCTCTCCAAACATAGCGCTTATGGGTGTGACCATAAAGCTCTAGTTTGGTCTCGTCACTCCAAATTACAGTGTACCAGAAGCTGTGAGGCGTGTCAAGGTGTTGTCCGTCATATTGGTACCGGGCTTTTTTGTGGCATTGGCGCAGTAAAGGCTTCTTTCTGGTAACTCGACCATGCAGCTCATTTTTGTTCAAGTATTGTCATATTGTGCTCCTTGAAACAACCACACTGTCTTTTTCCAGAGCAGTCTGTATTTCTCCTGAGGTTACCTGTGGGTTTTTCTTTGTATCTCAAACAATTCCTCTGTCAGTTTTGGATGAAATCTTTCTTGGTCTACCTGACCTTGACTTGGTATCAAGAGATCCCCGAATGTTCCACTTCTTAAGTGATTGAACAGTACTGACTGGCATTTGCAGGGCTTTGGATATCTATTTATATCCTTTTCCATCTTTATAAAGTTCCATTACCTTGTTACGCAGGTCTTTTGACAGTTCTTTTCTGCTCCCCATGGCTCAGTATCTAGCCTGCCCAGTGCATCCACGTGAGAGCTTACAAACTCATTGACTATACACAGACAGTAATTGCAATTTAAAAAGCCACAGGTGTGGGAAATTCACCTTTAATTGCCATTTTCACCTGTGTGTCTTCTTGTGTGTCTGTAACAAGGCCAAACATTCAAGGGTATGTAAACTTTTGATCAGGGCCATTTGGGTGATTTCTGTTATCAATATGATTTAAAAAGGAGCCAAACAACTGTGATAATAAATGGCTTTATATGATCACTATCCTTAAATAAAAGACAATTTGTTTGCATGATCACTCATATTTTCAAAATCAATGCCAAAATTTCACAATTTCTGGGTATGCAAACTTATGAGTACAACTGTACTTTGAAAATCCACCAGTAATAGGGGCAAAATAACCATTTTATTTTAGGCCTACTATAAAGTAGATGCATAACTTGTTTACGTGTGCAGAGTGTCAGTATAGCTTCTCGACATTAGATCATTTTCTCATGCATTAACATCATGCCAAGTTTGAATATTTAGCTAGACACCATCAAGCACTGTGTTAAATAGTCACAATATAACCATAAACAGTTTAATTTTACTATAATGTAGCTACTGAAGGTTGTAGCCAGCAAAGTTTTTGTTTAACCTGAATAAATCCCAATGCAGCAGCCAGCAAAGTTTTTGTTTATCCTGAACAAATCCTAATGCATAATTTGTTTTGGCCATGTCGAGGCTCGAACACCAGGCCCCTGCATGGAAGTTCGCAACTCTAACCACTACGCCATTTTCCAAGGGGTAATCAGTCAGTCAGTTGCTCACTCAAGAGACATTCGCTGTTCTTGGCCGGCTCCTCTTGCGCAGTCCGGCAAAAAACATGGGCGCTATGGACCAACGACCATGCACAAGGCGTAATTTTGTAAATAGTAGCACACAACTCCTACCCCCAAAATAATATTATAATTCAACTTGGTAGGTTTGTTTACAATCACAAAACCACCAAATGGAACCAAGCAATTATCAATGAACCACAAGGTGGCGCTATTGAGTTGGCCATATTTTCAAGCTCACATTGCTCACTCAATGTGAGTAAAAGTCTGAAAAGAGGTACATAAGGTATTCCCACAAATAACATTCTTGAAGTTCACCATTAAAGACATTTTGGAAAAATCATCCGTGCCACATTTGGTGCTACTGTGACCATATGGTTCATATGTGTTTCTCAGCGCAAATGGTGCAGTAAGGGTATTAAGTGCTGCTTGCTGAAACCCGCTCTATGGTGCTTGCATCGTTAATTATAACTACTGTTGAAATTGAATGAAACAAGATTTACATTACAGTTGTTAATATACATTAAAAGATACAAATTATTAGCAATAAACAGCAGCAGTTTCTCAGATTGTATTTCAGATAAAATATAAGCATAATACAAACCGTGAATATTGAGGCCATGTCCAATTGATGACACAGTGAAAGATGTCCACTCGGTTTCTCTGATCGATTCAGTTGGATTCTGCAGGCACAAAATTATTATTAGCTTACTGGTCAATACCTATAACCATGAGGAGCAGCACAGTAAAATGTCCTACAATTTATGGATCTCTAAAGTAAAAAATAAATGCTTTACTATTTGGAAAACCAGCAGGATTGGTTCTGATGGAAAAGTGGGGTACCAACTGAACATGTGCCCCATGTCATAAAAACAATAACTATCCAACTTGGAATTGCTTGGCTATCTGAGGTATGATAGTAATTGTAGTCATATATTATACAGCGATCAGCCATAACATTATGACCACTGACACGTGAAGTTAATAACACTGGTAATCTCATTATCATGGCACTTGTCAGTGGGTGAGATATATTAGGCAGCAAGTGAACATTCTGTCCTCAAAGTTGATGTGTTAGAAGCAGGAAAATGGGCAAGCGTAAGGATCTGAGCGACTTTGACAAGGGCCAAATTGTGATGGCTAGATGACTGGGTCAGAGCATCTCCAAAACTGCAACCCTTGTGGGGTGTTCCCGGTCTGCAGTGGTCAGTACCTATCAAAACTGGTCCAAGGATGGAAAAGCACTGAACCGGCGACAGGGTCATGGGCGGGCAAGGCTCATTGATGCACGTGGGGAGCGAAGGCTGGCCCGTGTGGTCCGAACCAACAGACAAAACATATTTGACACAAATTTCGCTAGTCGGCGTTGGGCGATAGCCAATCAGAAAAGGTGGGTCTTCCTCCTGTTCGCAGTGTCCCTGTGAAAAGTTCCTACCGTACAGTCTTTCCTTCAAACAACACGGGGGGGGGGTTAGTCATTGCGGTGTCTGGATATCCAGAGCTGTAAAATGTTCAAACGTAAAGAAAGCGGAATGGGTAACGGTGTCCAAGTCTATCATCAGTGTATCTGGTGGGTTTTATGAAGACAAACGATGCGCCTTTATCTAATATGTCGAGTAAATTGTTTACTTTTCATGAAGCTAATTATCCCAAATCCTTACTTGTGCTAAAATAAGTTGATTGACAACATACAGTACTACAGCTAGCTGGTCAATGTAAACTTCCTTCGTTGATTACAAAACAACAAATGTTTTTTTGAAAAAACATACCCGCCCACAAGCAGCCAGCGAAATCCAAACCAAGTGTAGTCACACGAAAAACCAACATGCCTAGTAGAAACGGCCCGTAAGAGGAAGCTTTTTCCATACTGGCAGTGTTGCTGGATGGGGAGATTTCCCCGCAAATTAGGCTATTTTAAATGGGATTAGGCAGGTCGATTAACTGATAGGGTAGCATAGAAAAAATTGTGTTTGAGCGTTTTTTGTGGAATCCGTGGGAGATTTTGCAGTTTAATGTCAATAAAATCTGGCAACCTTACAGAACTACACTGGTCCTGACATCATGAAGATGAGTAATGTCGGAAAAACAAGTGGATCCTAGTTTTCTTTGACACCCAAGCATGTCAAAATATTTAAATAAAACTTAACCCCTAAACAACATCCAATGAGCACAACATTTTTTTAATGTTTCAGATGACATCTAGTTGCCTAAAATAATTGATTTTTTTTAAAGAGGGTTTGTGAGACAAACAAAGATGACTGGTGAAAAGACGATCATAGTAGGGTATGTACTGTCACAACAAACATTATATATGCAATATACAGCGTAAAAAATATACAATTAACATATTTAAGACAGTAACAATGCACATTCATGGACATGAAGATGCTGGATCAGCGCATGCAGCAGAGCCAAGTACAGCTGAAAGGAGTTGAGGAAGAAAAAACAATGTGACAAGGCTGTAATATACAGCTCTGTTGCATATTTTTACGCAAGCCATATTAACAAGAATATAGCATAACAACAACAATAGACAACAACAATATTGACTGTGATTAATTATAAAGCTGATGAGTGATTTCATATTTTTTATGTGATTCCTAGATCCTCTAATAAACATAGAGCCAGTGGTTTTGACACTCAATGGCTAAATGTATTTGGGTGGCTCAGACATAATGAAAAGGGAATGTTATGCTCTGTTTGTTAGAAGCATTGTAGAGCCAATGTGATTGGGGGCTAATTAAACAGTAAAGCAGAAACTATAGGCTGGATGCACTTAAATTCCATAAAATCTCTACTAGTCATCGACAGGCAGAAGAGAACAAAAAAACATGAGGGTAAAAACCTACATAGGTAAAAAAAAAAATTGTAACTTAATGTGTAAAGAATAAATATATTGCTTATTTTTGGTTGCTATTAGGGAGGATATTGTAGTGTGCATTAGCTGCTCAAGTGGATGGACAACAGGGCAGATTTAACAATATAATAGTTGTCTTTTCCAAGTGTGTAGCCAGATTTTATATAAAGTACACTGATGACATCTAGTTGCCTAAAATAAAATGCTATATTCTTGTTAATATGGCTTGCGTAAAAATATGCAACAGAGCTGTATATTACAGCCTTGTTTGGGGTCACTTAGAAATGTCTTTGTTTTTGATAGAAAAGCTACTTTTTTCAGTAAACTAACATCAAATTGATCAGAAAAACAGTGTAGACATTGTTAATGTTGTAAACAACTATTGTTGCTGGAAACGACTGATTATTAATGGAATATCTACATAGACCCATTGTCACCAACCATCAGTCCTGTGTTTCAATGACATGATTTGTTTGCTCATCCAAGTTTATCATTTTAAAAGGCTATGTGATCATCAGAAAACCCTTATGCCATTATGTTAGCACTGCTGAAAAATGTTGTGCTGATTAATTAAAGAAGCAATAAAACTGGCCTTCTTTAGATTAGTTGAGTATCTGAAGCATCAGCATTCGTGGTTTTAATTAGTACAGGCTCAAAATGGCCAGAAACAGAAAGTTCTTCTAAACAAAGAACTTTCATCAGTCTATTCTTGTTCTGAGAAATGAAGGAAATTCCATGCAAGAAATTGCCACATTACTGAAGATCTTGTACAACGACGTGTAGTACTCCCTTCACAGAATGCAAACTGTCTCTAACCAGAATAGAAAGCTGGAGGCCCTGGTGTGCAACTGAGCAAGAGGACAAACACATTTGTGTCCAGTTTGAGAAAAAGACGCCTCACATGTCCTCAACTGGAAGCTTCATTGAATAGTTCCTGCAAAACACCAGTCTCAGCGTCAACAGTGAAGAGGCAACTGCGGGATGTAGGGCCTTCTTTTAATAAAAAAGCAATGGTCAATATTTTCTTATGCAAATGGACCCCAGCGGAAGAAGGCTTTTGCAAGTAGTACGCACAAAAACGTCTGAGAAACTTGGCTTTATACACAGTGATGTTTATAGTACAGGTAGTCGTCGACTTACAACCTATGCAACTTACATCTGCGTGGACGTACGACTGTCCACGATACGAGACAAATGTTTCTCGTATGCCAGCCATATGGCAGTCCCTTTAAATCTCTGACCCACTTTGTCAAACCTCAAGATGTCCAAACAAATCTTAGAAAAGGGAGCAAAGCGAGCGTAGTAAGAGAAAACGCAAACATGGCTACTTGGGACTTGAATACACAGTACTAAATAATTATTCCTCGGCCGACTTACGACCAAATCGACTTCCGATCGGTAGGTCGGAACATATCCCGGTCGTAAGTCGACGACTACCTGTATATTGATTAGGCATTCATTTAACTTACCCCCAGCCAAGTAGCACTATTCATCCTAAAGAAACCATTTTTGCTATCTACTTTGGTTTAGATGCAAGCATCATGAAGCCTATAACACAAATGTATTTGACAATGCAGAAATCTGGTTCTACTTTTGCTGACTCCTTGAAAGGATGACATCTTCCTAAATAGTTTTACATTTTCAGTATGATGTCCTAGAAACAAAGTCTGGCTCAAATTATCCCACTCTTTCCTACAGTGCTTCACAGACCATAATATTTACATGGTCTAGCCGACAACCTCTCACCTTTGCTCATTAGAGAAGTCTTCATCCCTGAAGTAGAGTTGATTTTCCATTGAATGGTCACTCGTCATGGACACACAGCTTGGAATCGGTGAGTCTGGTCTTTCCTGCTGGACTCTATAAAACAGAAATGACCATAAATTGGTTAGAACAAGGTAAGACAATTATTACGATGTAGCCTTGCATTGTTGCTATTGCATTTGGACTAGCATTGACATGGAAACATTGTAACCAAATGTCTATTAAAAAGGAAGCAGACAAAATTTTAAAAAGTTGACACAATAATGTCCCACAACATCTCACCTTTGTTCATTAGATAATTCTCCATCCCTGAAGTCTCCGGGATTTCCCATTGACTGGTCACTCCTGATGGACACACATCTGAGAACAGGCGAGTCTGGTCTCCCCTGCTGGACCCTGTCAAAATAGGTGAAGTGATCAGAGTGTTATGGCTATCTTAAGAAAGTATGTACTCATATTCGAAGTAAAAAAAAGACTAAAATTCAAACATTTAGTCTGGCCTAGTGAATTTAAAGACATATTCAACAGCCTATATTACCTCAAACTATTTAACCTTCACACATGTTAGTTTTTCTATGTTCCCTATGCCCTAACCCTTGCCTAACTGTAACTTTAACCACAATTACCTAACTTTTGTATTGAAACCAAACCTTGCCCTAATGCCAAACGCTGAACACGTTACGTCTAAACCTAAAAGCAACCCCAATTTAACACTATGCCCATGAGCAATTTATTTCCCTAAACAGAACCCCTAAGCAGTGTAAATCACATTTTTAAATCTGTGGTACTGCCAAAAAACCATGTGGGGACCAATTTGTCAGGATTTACTATCTTTGTGTAGATTTTGGATTACCACATGTAAAGATACAGTTGTGCTCAAAAGTTTGCATACCCTTGGAGAATTGGTAATATATGTACCATTTGTAAAGAAAACATGAGTGAGCAGGCAAAACACATGTCTTTTATTTCTTATGGGATACACATTCAACTGTAGAACATAACAGAATGGCACAATCATAAAACAAAACATGGCAACAAAGAAAAAAATTAACTGACCCCTGTTCAAAAGCCTGCATACCCTCAGTTCTTAATACTGTGTATTGCCCCCCTTTAGCATCAGTAGTAAATGTAGGGCATAATGTGTCACTTTGGTGATTTATGACCCTGGTAGGCGGGGCTTCCAGATTGATTTGACAGGTGGGCGGGATATCCGGTTTGCTAGGTGGGACTTCCGGTGTGACATATGGACTTCCTGTATGACGCGTGTTAGGGCAGGACTTCCGGAGTGACGTATGCATGTCCGGTGACTTTGTAATTTATGATTGCATTGATGTGTCCATGTTTGATGTATTACATCGACTGATAAGCACCCCGGACGAGTTTTATAACAGGTGCGATATGTTTGAAGTTTAACAATGGGGTCTTAGGGGTCCGGAATGTTAAATTCCCAGGCAATAAATAAGTGCTATATCAGCAGCAAGATGTTTGGTGTTTAACAAAAGGGCGCCAGGGTTCAGCAATTCTATAACCCCCCGGCATTTTATGTTCCAATAAGTGCTACAACAGATGTCCTACAACCGGTGGGTGTTAACCTTTCATGTTTTATGGGCTGATGGGCGTGGTCTGTGTATTTAAACCACGCAGACCCCGGTGATGGTCAATCAGTATTGCCTGAGTAAACTTACCTACACAATACAAACCATGGCGGATTGTGCAGCGATCAGCGTTTTGGGTGAAACACCATTGAAAGCTAGCAGCTTAACCGCAGCTCAGCGAGTCGGCAAGAGATTACAAATGGACAGCAGAGACGCAATCACCATGCCAGCCCCAAAGAAACCGATGCAGAGTTTACCCCGAATCCATCAACTACACCCGGATATGTTGGCACGGATTGGAAGTTGGACGACAGTCGGATCGGTGGATACATTTTCAACCCAGAGATAACAGAGGTAGCATTTTATGAATTACCCGAAGGCCAAGAGTTTAAGGCTGGTGTGACTGATCAAATGTTTTTTAATGCCAGTTTATGGAACACCTTTCAAAAAGTGTTTTATTTGGGGCCAAGACAGGGCACACATAATATGGTAGATGTACTGTTTAAAGTTGTCTAGGGAATGAAGCAGTATGACTCTGTTAGATTGGAACTGTTTCCGGAAAATGTCAGCGGGTTAGATTGTGACTGCGACTGCGGACTGTTTGACTGACGTAAGACCCTGAAGCCCCGCCTTAAGCTAACAACGTCCTCAACACAGCATAAAGACAGACATACCGCATGTGACTATCAAGCAGTCGGAAGAATTTACGAAACATGTCTCAAGAATACAACCAACCGGAGTTTGAACTCCACAAGGTTGAGGCCTGGCTGTGTGACGCCATGGCTGACAACGCTGTAGACTTCTACAGCACCCCGGATCCCGACAGCTCGATTCCACAGGCATACACAACAAGAAACTAAAATTGGCTTGACCGGTTTGGTGATCAGCTAGAACCTCTTAATCTGTCATACCTTTCGAATGCTGACAAGAGTTATCACAAAATGGACAAATGCCTTGCACCACAAGTTTTAAAGATAACCAAAGCAACATTGGGTATGATTCTGGAAAACGTTATTACAGCTATTCTCCAGAAAGCATGCATCGGATGTGAAGTGGACCACCCGAGCCAGAGAAGACATTCTTGTATCGATCCGCCTGATTATTTTTTTGAGACCCATTATGATGACATCGTGGAGACAGTTTTAACACCGTGACTGAAACATGTGTTGGTCAAGGCTTTGAACGCATCGGGGTTTCATGCAACGCTGACCAATGTTCACGTGGCCGCTGAGAACTTTCTGCATGAGCTCAAGTTGGAGCCGAACATCACACAGAGACTGAGTGAGAACAGGGATGAATACATGGATAAATGTAATGAGGAAGCTGTATGCGACGCAGTAGCGTCTTGGTGTGACGAAAGCAAAGAGTCTGCTGTCTAAGGATGGGTAACTTCAGTTGTCATGTTTACATGTATCTAAACAAATCCTATGTGGGTTTAGCAGTTGATGCACAAAGCTATCAAAAGCGGTACTGATGTTTGTAGACCTTTTAATAACCGAGACCATGTCAGTATAAAACGTTTTAATAATCGGAACAAGCATATGGAAATGGTCAGGAACACATCTGATGATTGGTTGCTATTGTTGTCAAACAGTGTTGAATCAAAGGCCCTAAACAACTTCATGTATAAACTTCTAACATTTTCAAATGCTGACAACAAAGACTTTTAAATTGGACACCTGTTATGTTTGTTTAC
>JACXGI010010414.1:0-27774 GCA_016801175.1 Esox masquinongy
CCTCCTACAAAACCGTTGCCATGGCTATTTCTAACCTGGCGGGAACATAATGTGTGTATCCCTCCACCTGAAGTGATTTTGACCAGTTTTATAGTGCCCAAGCTGTCTAAAGCCGCTGGAATGAAATGTGTTGCTGTCCACACACACACACACACACACACACACACACACACACACACACACACACACACACACACACTCCTACTCTCTCTCCCCCTCTCTCTCTATCTTCTGTTGTTTTCTTCATACTGTATATCTCTCCCTCTCTCTCCCCCTCGCCTACCCCCCCACACTTTGCAACAACTATAATTAAACGAGTTACCATCCATCTCTCTCCGTCCCTCTCTCTTTCCCTTTAGAACAACTATAATGAAATGTCTTTCATCCCTCTCTCCCTCACCCCTCCCTCAATCTCTACCCCCCCCCCTTCTCCTTCCCTCCCTCCCTCCCTCCCTGGTTCTCTTCTCTAGAGCGGCTGCAATTTAAAGTGCGACCATCCAGCGTTCGCTCCTTCTGTCTCCCCCTCTCTCCCCCTCCAGTCTTGGCCATAATGAGAGGTCCACTGTGTAGGGTGTGATGAGTGCAGGACAGGCGTCTGTAACGAGGCAGTCGAGACGGTCTGCAGGGACAGGTCTCCTAGAGGGTCAGCATACAGGCACTGGACACCACAGGATCACCCGGCGTGGGAGAACGCTTTCTATTGTGCCCGTCGGTAATGAGCGGCGGAACCAGGGGCTTTGTGTCAAGCGAGCCCCCCCCCCCCGGCAGGTTCGCGCCGCGAGGAGAGTAAATGTCAGTAAACTTCAACAGCACTCGAGAGCACCATGAGGGTCACGGGTCAGGTAACAGGGCAGGGAGGAGAAAGGGGCAGGGAGGGGAAAGGGGCAGGGAGGAGACAGGGCAGGTAGGAGAAAGGGGCGGGGAGGAGAAAGGGGCGGGGAAGGAGGCGAGGAGGGAAGGAGACAGGTCAGGGAGACGAGTTAGCGTGGACACAGAATTGAAGTGGTTCGCTCAGTGTCGAAAAAATACATAGGAGTTGGGTTCTCTATAGCTCTGTTTTGTCACAAAGACACACAAACACACATGCACACACACCCGCACACACACACAAATACAGAAACACAGAAAAGACTCACATGTTTGATCAGTAAAGCAATAGTCTGTTTTAAAAAAAGAAAACTGAAAAATAAGAGATATAAAAAGCCAAACCGATGCATGCCTGCTGGGTGTTTGTGGAGGTAATCTGGTTATGGGGTTTGTCTAGAAAAACCCATTGCGACTTAATTAAACGCGTTTCCTACAGCAGTAGGAGATTGTATTGCAGCTAGATTTGATTAGAAGCAATATTGTACTTTTTTGTGGCGATCAGTATTCCCTGGAGGTTACAATCAAATAGGCTCACAATTAAAGGGAGGCAAATGAAGACAGTTGTGTTCCCCTAAAAGGTCCACAGCCAGGCAATTTAGTTGTTTTGCTGTTGTATATACATATATGTGTGTGTACACCTCAATGGTCTGTTTAAGTTTGAGGCAGGGTTTTAATGTTTTTCTAAACCAATTCAATCTTTGGAAACAAATGCGAGTGTACGGCAAGACAAGTGAACCAAATTATATGTGCGTGCGTCAACAGAATATTAACTCTTCTGTTGAAAAAGTTCATATAATGAAGAGTTAATACTCTAAAAGTTACATTTTCACTCTGCAGTTACTTTAAACGCCTGTGGACACGCGGACAGCACACACACACACACACACACACTAATGTCCCTGGTGTTCAGAGATCTACGGATAGTCTATCCACCTCCCTTATTTACATTTGAGCCAGTTGCACACAATCCGGTAGCAACATGAAAACTTGCTATGGAGATTATAATTAATGGAAATGTTTTGTTGGTGTTTATACGTTTTTCATTTCAGGGAAAATCAAGGCTTTATGTTAAAGTGGAATTTTAGAACTTCAGAAGCCTTTTTGAACTTCAAATAAGCTACACCACAAGTTTGCATTTCTCGCTGTGCGAGGAGATTCCTGACAACTGGATGATGAGATTAATACGACTTTACACCATTTTTGCGTTTTTCCGTGTGTGTGTGTGTGTGTGTGTGTGTGTGTGTGTGTGTGTGTGTGTGTGTATGACTTACATCAGCCTTAAATACAGATTCCACATTTGAAAGGCATTCAGCACTTTTCCCAGGTGGCTGGAGGATTACAACACGGAGGTCCCTGGTGTTTCTGTCTGTGTCCTTCTCAGTATCATTTAACTTAATTACAACTGCCACGAAGGCCTATCCAGCCCTCCATTCCTTCATTCAAGCACACATCAGCGTCTTAATTTCAAATCCATTAAGAATGTCTTTAAGGTGAATAAATAAATACATCCCAGTGAATAGAGAGGGATGAAGTGAATGAATGGAATGGAACAAAGACCCACCCGGATCAGAGAGCTGTGGCACCTTTCCCCGGGGACTGATGGAAAATTGAACATGATTATTACACGACACACAATTACTTCTTTAATTTTACTCTGGGCGGATTAAGTTAGAATTGATTCATTTCAAATTGGGATAAAAAAAAGGAACAAAATGGGATTTATAGATTTCTGTGATCTGCCATGATTTGATGTATATTTTGGTACACCCTTGAGCACGGCACTTGGAATAACGAAACGGTCAGGAAAACTACACACGTTCTTAGAAACAAATCGTGCCCACGTTAAGACATCTCTATCTGTTATTTTTCAGAGCAAGGAGAGAATTAGACCCAGACAGTCTGAACACACAAAGAGGAACTGCTAATGCCCCGATGGGAAGTGAAATGTACCATATTACCCAGAGGACGTATATCTTTGTTCAGTGTTGCGCAGGAGAACCGTGTCGTGAGTTGAGAGATGTTAGTGCATTCAGCAAAGCACTCAAATTACTTCTATACTTGCATTCTGTAAATGCAGAATTATTTTTGATTTGCAGTTTCTAGAAAGTTTTTTTGCATTTTCATGGGCTCATTCACTCTCCTGGCCTCGTCTCCATTATCATTATGCCACAATGGACAGAGGAGGTAGCAGATAGGAGAAGGTAGATTCGAGAGGAGGCAGTAGTAGAGAGGAGGCAGGAGACATGAAAGGAGAAGGAGTAGTAGACACGAGGCAGTAGTAGAGAGTAGGCAGGAGAGAGGAGGCAGAAGTAGATAGGAGGCAGGAGAGAGGACATTGGTTTGAGATAAATGCAGTGTCATGTTTAGATTTATTAGAGGCCAATAAGCAGCAAATGTTTTGCATTGTCCTGAATTTAAACTGTTGTGTTTTACTTGAACCTCAAGTTTTGAGGGACTCATGTGGGAGGGTGACCGGGAGAACAGGCTTCAGTCCAGAAACACAGCAGATGGAAAAGCCCTTGGCGAAGGCCGACGTTGGTGGACGAACAGCAGGTTGAGGCCCGGGAGACTTTGGCATGGCAACACCATTGTAGACCCTGTGTTTGGCTGCCGGAGTGACAAAGCTAACACAGAACCCCTCCATCCTTCTGCCCTCCAGGAGGGTCAGAGTGAATCAGAAGGCAAGTTTGCTGAAGAAGAAAAACAGCCAGAAGAGGACTGGTTAACCCCCAGAGTGCGGGACCTCTCTGGGTTTCTTCCCGTATTCCGTCCCTACTGGAGTTTTTCCTAGCTATTGTTTATCAATTTCTTGTTGTTGCTTGCTTTTTGGGTTTTTAGGTCTGTATAAGCAATTTGTGACAACTGGTGATGTGAAAAGGGCTTTATAATTTACTTGCGATTGATTGAAGAAGAACAAGAAGAAGAGAAAGGAGCACTTTGGAAATAACATTTTTTTTAAAGGAGAGTATTCCACAGAGAACCATTTCATCTTGTTCGGAAAATAAAATCTTTAATATCATGAGAACCTTTGTTTGGAAGAAAGTTTTACTTTATTATATTCTTTTGAATGCAAAACATATTATTTGCAATGCAATAAGTGTGCTACGGAATCATCTATGATGTTCCAAAGAGAGTTCTACATAGAATCATCTATAATATGATCTAAAGAGGGTTCTACATAGAATCATCTATAATATGATCTAAAGAGGGTTCTACATAGAATCATCTATAATATGATCTAAAGTGTGTTCTACATAGAATCATCTATAATATGATCTAAAGAGGGTTCTACATAGAATCATCTATAATATGATCTAAAGAGGGTTCTACATAGAATCATCCATAATATGGTCCAAAGAGGGTTCTACATAGAATCATCTATAATATGATCCAAAGAGGGTTCTACATAGTATAATCTATAATATGACCTAAAGAGGGTTCTACATAGAATCATCTATAATATGATCTAAAGTGGGTTCTACATAGAATCATCTATAATATGATCCAAAGAGAGTTCTACATAGTATAATCTATAATATGATCTAAAGAGGGTTCTACATAGAATCATCTATAATATGATCCAAAGAGGGTTCTACATAGTATAATCTATAGTATGATCTAAAGAGGGTTCTACATGGAATCATTTATAATATGATCTAAAGAGGGTTCTACATAGAATCATCTATAATATGATCTAAAGAGGGTTCTACATAGAATCATCTACAGCTCTGGAAAAAATTAAGAGACCACTACACCTTTTTCTTTCCTTTCCAAAAAAGTTGAAAAGGAAAGTTTTGGGTGAGGAACAGAAGCATTCAATTTGCAGTGGTTTCTTAATTTTAACCCTGTTAAAATGTATACCCATTGTTCTACAGAGAACAGTAACTAAAATGACTTGAACACAAGGTGACCATCATAGAAATGTAGTATTTTAGGGTCATATTATCGATGTCAACCCCCCCCCCACCCATTAAAATGAACATTAATGAATATGTATATATTCAATTTCCTCCATATATGTTTTTTTTGCATTTATTTTTGAAATGGTTAACGGTGGAATCCGTTTGTGGACCCAAATATCATGAAACATTTCCAAGTGTGGTCCCAACTGACTCCTCCTTTCGCGCTTACTAGCCAATCAAATGGCTCCATTCTTCTTTCTCCGATTCAGCGCCGTTCGTCTGAACATCATGGCAGACAGGGATAAAGTGGTGTTATCTCTGGCCAGGTTCAGAACCCAATAAACACGCTGTCACACTCCTCCTTTTGAAGATAGGATTCCCAATCGAGTGGCAGCAGAAATTGGATTGGCTTAGCATGGCGCGGCAGAGGCAGCGACACGGAGGGGATGACGGAGGTGTAATTGACATAGTAAGGGGCGGGCTGAAAAGGCTAGGAATCAAAAGCCTGCGCTCGGCGCCATCCACGCCCGCCAAGATGAAAACGGCTACAAATCCCCAAGTTAAGGAGAAGTTTACATGCTGGTGAACTGCCTTCTTTCACAACTTTTCTTTGGCAATTCCAATACCGGTGCAGGCACAATACCGTAGACATCAGAAAAATAACAAAAATGTTAAACTAATATGTTGTTCAAACTGGCAAAATCCCTCCCTGCTATAATTCAGTTCACACAGCAAAATCACTACAATTTAGCTTGGTAACAGGTGCGCCCGTCGCCATGGTCCCTCCCAAGGTGAAACCTTGATAATTGGTCATGAGGGATGTGAGATGGACTGATATTTGCTCTGGCACGGCCACTGTGTCATTCCCTCAGCACGGCAAACGTGGAGGCTGTGGCCATCTGTGCCGTGTTTGCCGGTGCTCTTAGCAACACAGAGCTACGGAAAGAAAATTAACAACTCGGTATCACCATTAGGTTGGACTGGAAGACTTGTCCATGGGCTTTTCTTTCCGTTGCGTCGAGAGTGCCGGAGGAAAACACTATTGGGTGACATTATTGAATGAGTGCAAAGAGGATGATTGACTCTGACTAAATGTTTCCACGGTGCTTACAATGAGTAATGTTTTATTAGAATGTAACCTGGTAACTTCCCGTGTTTACAGGCGTTTTTTTTCTTTCTTTCCCGGCTACAGCTTCTCTTTGTCATGCTTAGGAATTAGGAGTTATTGGGTTCAACCGCCTGCCGTACGGCCGTCAAACAGAGTTTCCCATCAGCGCCGAGAGGCTTTCACAGTTTAGTGGCGCTTTGCTTTCTTAATCATGAGCGCCATTACCATTATGGTTTGACGCAGCGCCGTGTTTCGGTCATTAGACTCAGGCTTTGCATGATTAAAAACAAAGTACATGCCGCTAAGCATACCGGGACATCTGTTGCCGCTGCCTGACCAGTACAGCAGTTTTGGCGGCGCTCGCATTGTGATTGCCGCCATCAAAACCTTCAGATATGTTTTTCAGATTTTATGACATTGTCACGACGACAAGCTTCTGGTAAATAATTCAGGTGTTTCCAGTGCCCAGTCAGTCATAATTACGGAGAAGGAGTTGTTCGTCACCAGCTAAACAACAGGCACATTTATGCACAGCAGAGTTGTGTTGGCTGTGACTGTTCACTGATGTGAGCTAAAGGTCAGAGGAGGCTGGCAATGGTGTAATGAAGCCGGCTTGTCTCACTTGGGTTCCAGACAGACTATGCTAGCTTTCGCTTACATGTAGTGTAGGATTTTTAGACTGTTGCTGCAAATATGCCATGGTAATCCTTAAAAAAAAGTGGCAGTTTGATGTTTCAGTGCTACACGTTTGTTGAGCTGAAACAGTTGCAAAGTAACATATCTATTGCAACAGCAGCTTTGTTTAACTCATCTGAGTCACCTAGCTAATGACTTCCTGGTCATTCTCAAGTCTAGCTAATGACTTCCTGGTCATTTTCATGGGATGTTGAATATTTATACAACTAAACACATAACCAAACGAGCTGATTGAAAACGGAGACAAGATGTTATTGGTTTCGAAAACATCCGCTTGTGAGCGGGTGCCCAGGGAGATGTGTCGGTGTTATCTGGGAGAGGATCGGGGAGGGGGCACAATCTCACCAAAAACAGCTGCGGACCCGACAGGCCACCTGGGCGTTGTTCCGCGGCCACGCATCACCTGCTCCACTTCACTTTGCTACACCAACCACGCTAACAAACACTTTGTTTGCTGGGTATTTTCGGCAGCATTGAGCATCAGAACACCCCCTTCCCTCTGTTGCCCTCCCTCTTTCAATTTATCTGAAGGGGTGTTTTGTGGCGGGCAGCACTGGGACACTTCAAGCCTCATAAAGTCCTACGCCAAGCGTAAATTACAATATCGAGCTCAAACAGAGCCGGCACAGTGACAGGATTACGACTCAAAATGGCCACTTTAAGATGAGGAAAATTAACATTGAAAAATTAAAAACAATCTGCTATGAAAATGAAGAACGTTGGCCCATTCGACTGGTAGAATTACAGAAATGTCTCCCTCTTCCAAATCTCACAGCAATCAATCTAATAAAATCCCACTTTGGTAACACTTTAAGGTAGGAAATTGTAATGGGTTTATAAAGGAGTTATAGTTAACCTATTCCAAATTGTATTTTGCATTGAAGTCATTGCCATTTAAAATCATTTGATTGGTGAAGAATGTGCGATTACCAGGCTCTCTTTGTCAAACAGGTTGCCAACATTAACCACTTAAAATATGAACAGCTACTGTATGTTTCATAATGCAACCATACAGCAAATAGTTGCACGGTTGAGTATTGCTTATTTCCTAATTTTCTTGGGGATAATGCATTGGCATTCTGTCCCACAGACAGGCCAACACAATTCTAACACACTTACCACTCCTGTGATGGTCCATGTATGGGGATTGTGTGAATTGGCACCCATAATACCTTGATGAAGCTATTGGAGGAGGGGCGTTGTAGGTGTTCTTCTCCCCACCCACCACCATTCATTGGCTGAAATGTTGAAGTGAAAGGTTGATTGTGAAGAGTACATTTTGTAGCTACTGCCTTTAGCACAGGTGCATCTAAAAAAAATTTGAACATCTTGGAAAAGTTTTTTTTTTTTTTTTTTCATAATTCAAATCAAAAAGTGACACCTTCATATATATTCGAGATTCATTACACATAAAGTGAAACATTTCAAGCCTTTTTTTTGTTTCAGTCTTGATGATTACGGCTTACAGCTCATGGAAATCAAAAATCCAGTATCTCAAAATATTAGAATAAAAAATGTACAATACAGAAATGTCGACCTGGGAGGAGCTCCAATCAGCTAATTCACTAAGTATGTTAATTCATGCACTCAATACTTGGTCGGGGCTCCTATTCTAATTTTTTGAGATGCACCTGTATATCTAAATTCTGAATGAACTCAAATCAACTATTAAGCATTAACCAACACCTGTAAATGCTGAAACAGGTGTAACTGTTGAGATTATTTATACATATATACATATATCCCCTCTCAATTCCCTGACGCCCAATTCAGAATGATGGTGCCTCATGAGATTTGGCGAATATGATTGCTTTGCATCTGGTCATTTTTATTTTCACCCATCACAGCAACAGGATGCCATGTGACTGGACAGCGGGAGCATTTGGTGTCAGACATAACAGGGCACTTTACTTAGACTTATTGATGAAATCTACATCTAACGTAATCTAATGAAACGTTGTTGTTTTTGTCCTGAGATGTCAGATCTGCTGTTCGGACGGTGTTTAAATGTATACTCTAATACATGCATCGTGAAAGGGGTACCCTGAAACACCAAAAGTGGTCCTGAAATTTAAATATTGTAACATGGTTTTGTTGGAGTGTTGTGCAAAAAAATCTTCAGTGAAATCAAATGGTTAAATGCAAATTGTTGAAAGCCATTGTTGCTGTGTGTAAATCTTAACAAAAAAATCTGTGGTGAATTGACGATTCAAAAAATAAAACAACACAAACCTTTACTGAAAATATATAATTGCATTCTAGGATGAATCATGTCAATTTCATATTAATTAGGATAACCAAAGATTGAGAAATATTATTCAGTGAACTAATGTAGTCTAGTTTTAATCTCCTAGCACTTCCTATCTTGCCATATGGCTCAGTTTTTAGAGAACTGTGTTCAAGTCAAAATCTTGTTCAAATAAGGAAAAGTCTTCTATATTTGTATTAAACAGCTTGCAATTCCGTGATGTGTAATGTATCATGATGAATGGATATCAAAACCGGTTAGACAAAATTACCCTGAACGATAAAACAATTTCTCTCACATTTCCCTCTTTTAGTGATAGTGGCACATTCAATATCCTTCAGTACTGTGTAACCTCCAGTTTCTGCTGTTAGAGCACTGTGCTATAACCAGCCAAACCATATGCATTATGTAAATGCTCCAGAACAAGTAACAAAGTATGCATTAAATAGAAGGCAAAATACCAAAATAGTGTTTTCTGGTAGTTCTTCCAGGTAAAGTGGTGTTACAAGACACCACAGAATGTTTCAAAATGTCTCAAAAGTTGGTGGCGTTCAACATTGTCGGAAGATACCTCCTCCAATGTATCACCAACACAAAGTATTTCTTTTTTTAATCGTTCATGACTTACAAAGAGTGGGTTTAAAATGGATTAAATTACAGTAAGGTTATTATTTTCCCTTCATAAAACATTTACAAATGATACGTATTATAGATTGCTTACCATACTTTATCTAAACCCAATTCGCTATTCACTTTGATTTACATCATAATAGGTGAACGCACAGGCCTTCATTAATGAGGTCATTCAGTCAGTGCCCTACCCCTGCCTATTTACAAAGACACAGCAGAAATGGTCCCACACCGACCAAACCCCAGTGACCCAACGTAGGCTTGGAAAGCCCTGTCATTCTTTAGTGACTGACTACATTACTTAAACATGAAACCTAAACGTTTTCCATTCCAGGAGCCAAAACCCATCACTGAGCTGTGTTCTTTTCCAAGGTGCTTTTCCTTGGCCTTCCCCTCTTTAGGATTGGATGCACACATTTCGTACTCGTCCATCTATCAACGGAGTACACACACGGGGCAAGACAAGATAATATGCAAACAACCTCTGACAGAAGGAATTCAAAATGCTAAAGGCCCCAGAATAATGGAGCTGCTTTCCGGCATGTGTAAAGAAATGAACAACAGCAGGGCCCTCCAGCCTGACCCAGAACTGGAGAATGAGCGGCAAAGACATCCCAATGTGTAGAGAATAAGAAAAACAGGGAGGTAATACACAAAGCACGTAGGTCTAAGAGCTATGGCCCAAACACTTCGGATCGCTTCTTGAACACATCGAGTCCAGCTTCAAGTGAACTAGGGGGCCATACAGTGCCCCCCCCCCCCACGTGCACAGGTGAAGTCACACTTCCCTGGGATGCAGCAGGCAACGGTACATGTTCTACCAGGATGCTTACACACGTTCCTACGTATGCCCTTTGAATTCCAATATCCTCTAATAGCTACGGCGCTAACCGCGCGTTCCCAGAGTTTAATGAAAAGGACGATTTGAGCTGAGAGAGGTGGCCTGGCCCTTCCGTCCACACGCCAGACGCCAGACCACGTCCTCCCATGGAGTTTTTGCCGTAGGTTTAATTACATCTCAGCCCAACCCTAGGGCAAGCAATTGCCTTCTTATGCGCTTACAATAAACATTGGTTGCCCTTTTCTGATCTCAACCCAGAGTGCATATTTTTCCCCACAAATATGACCCATTGCCACCACCCGTAGGAAATTATGGTGTTGCAGATGTGGCTTTTAGTCGAATTCCAGGTAGAGGTTGGATGGTCAGGGCAATTGATTTGGGAGGTAAATATCAATTGCACAACCCCCTGAATCCCAGTTGTTTCCGAAAGTGGACGCATTTCCTTTCGGTGTGTTGGGGTCCAGAGCGGAGAAGTGCCGTTTGGAGTCAGCTGTCGAGTGGTTCACACACACACACACACACATCAGTTGAATATCTATAACCCTCAGAGATACCCTGGCTTCTGCCTGGGCAATATTTTGATTATTTAATCCAGGAATCAATAGCTTATATCCTTCCTTTACCACGCTGGAGGTCACTGAAGGGTACCAACCACTGTGAATTCATCATGCATTCTGTAGGACATACAGTAGATTATTTACAAACGGTAGATTTTTTTCGATTTCAGACCGACTGTTGCGTCGTGACACGCTGACGGAAACACCGCCGCGTCTTCGACGGATACAAATGCCGCGTCTTCACCTCTGGGCATTTGGAGCGACACTTCCAGGCGCAATGGGGGAAACCCGGGTGGATGAAAATGGCCGACTATCTTCACCCATGTCACTGCCTGCCAGAGCTTCAGCTGTCCAATGGTCTGGTGCACGGCGGGGGGTCTGGCCCATCATCCATGGCCCAGACCGAAGGTGGGCACGTGGGCTCGGAGGCCGGCCACCGTTGGTGTGTCAGTGCATCCCACTTTATGGAGTCCACGTGACTCTTTATGTTTCATTGCCCGCAGTGCAGTTGTTAGGAACCGGAAGGATCCGGTTGCCAGGGGTACAGAATCTTCATCCTATCCTCATTTTACAGAGAAAGTCAGATAAAGGGATGGCGCTAGCTCTTAGCCTCTATGTTAGGTTGATGACTCCCAACTTCTTAGATACTAAATGTTTCAATCCCGAGAGAATAAATGAACACATACCTACAGGTACACTGATATGTTCAAGGCTTGCTTGAGACATCCTGTGAACACAACAAGAACATATATTATTTTTCTTACCTCTAACCCTTAGCATAACCTGCAGATATTTTTGGTCTCTACAGTTACAGTAACCCTCCCCCCCGCCCACACACACACACACACACACACACACACACACACACTCTTCTCTCAAGGGCATGAACAAGTGCATGCATGACAGAGGGCTGACTGGTTTGGCATATTGTTTGGGCTACTTTACCAGCAGGAAAGGCGAAGTGCTGAGTGGACACAGCTTGGCTGGTCTATCCGGGGCCAGGGCCCCTAAGCGACACACACACACACACAACTCCTAGGAGCTGAGACAGCGAAAGCCTCCACCGACCCCTGCACGTGCACAAGTGCAGCCACACACACAGACTTCACACACACACACACACACACTTACTTTACTCTCCCTGTCATCCAGGGAAGTCAGGTGGATGTCAAGGGTATGCCCCCCTTGGGTGGCAGCTGTAGTCCCTGTGTGCCTGCACTCCTCCTTTGGTTTCCCCTTTCTGTTTTTTACCGTCTTATTTGGCATCTGTCGCCTTGCTTCTTGAATGTGTCCAGGCTCACAAGCCCCCCCCCCACCCCCACCCCCCCACACCGTGACAAGGACACCCCATAGGGCCAGATGGACCTCCCAGCGCCCTCCCCCCTCACTCCCTCCCTTCACAAGTGTTGACGTTGTCACAATTGGGGAAAACAAATGGCGTTTTCTACAACTTTTCCCAAACACATTCTGTTGCACGGACCCCATGGCTTTTGGTTCCTATCAAGTTCCGAGTTCCCTACGCGCCATCCCTGCCTGCCATCCAACAACGAACTGCCAGTCAGTGTGCATAGACAATACCATCATCTCCACTTCTACAAATATAGGAAGCTGGGCTTTGGTATGCAGGAAACAAAGCTGTCGAATGTAGAACTAGGGCTGTCGTATGTAGGTAGGAAGTAGGATTGACGAATGTAGGAAGTAGGGCTGTCGTATGTAGGAAGTGGTGCTTTGGTATGTAGGAAGCAGGGCTGTGGTATGAGGGAAGCAGGGCCGTCATATGTAGGAAGACCAACTTTGCTACCGGAAACAGAAAATGGCTGATGCTGTTCGGCCTGCTTTGAGGCGTGTTCACCCTGAGACAGCCTGCGGCCCTTACTCCAGGGGGCTTCTGGGAGATTTTCTGATCTCTACCACCCGCCATGATTCCTCAGCCCATACAGCTTGGCAAATTGCTCTCAGGGGCCGGGAGATAAAAGAGACATATGCATGTATATTTTTCTCAGAGACCACCCAGCTATACCCCTGGTAGGCCCCCCGATCCATCCTCTCCTTCCTGGGTTTCTCGGTGTGTGTGTTCCCATGGCAATTAAGCGGCTGCCAATTAAAGGTTCCAAAAATGTCCTCTGCACATTGCACAAACTGGCCATCAGCAGTTATCTCAGTGATCTTGTTAGGATAAAGATAGTTTTACCAGAATGTATTCATTGTAACCCAAGGTGTCGATGTGCAAAGTTTCCATTCATAAGTAGTGAAAACAAAAAAACACAATCCAGGTGCGACATTTCACTAGTCTTGTGAGGCATTTCTCGGTGTCCGCGATTTGGGTTAGATGATGCTCACCTTGCAGGGCCTCTCAGCGTGGGCTTGTTGTTTTTTGGTTCACATTAGTGGTGTTACAACTTTTCTGTGGGAGGTTTTGTAAGCCGGTGAATGTCACAAAGATTTGTGTTGGCAGTTAAAATAACAGTTTTTTTAAGATCTGATTGGATGGATAACATTTATTTCATATGTTAACTAGTCATTCTTCTCAGATGTTTATAATTACTGTACATAGTACACAGTACGCAAATAGTATTGTTTTGCATAAGTTGAATCTGAAGGCATTTCCTTCTGTTATACCATTGTCCAGCCCAGTGTGATCTGTCGAGAAAACCATACATTTCGATCTTATATTTACTGATGACGATGTGTTCGGCTAGCCTCCTTTTTCTATCCATTGTTACATTTTTTTTCAGGTTTCATTAAAAAATGAATCTGAATTTCACTGAGTAGGAGAGTCCTCATCTTCCACCTGTGAGGAAAAGCCACTGATCTCTACTAGCATTCATTTTGAAGGTTTCAATGCTGATGGAACTGCTAATGTGCTAATATGACTTTTCCCGCCAAGATATGTGGAGCTGGTAAGATTGTCTTCTGTTCAAATCTAATTGAAGTGAGTATATATAATTCATAACTCTTTCCCTTTGGTAATTTTAAACAAATTTACTAATATATATATACAGCTCCGGAAAAAAATAAGAGACCACTGCACCTTTTTCTTTCCTTTCCAAAAAAGTTGAAAAGGAAGGTTTTGAGTGAGGAACAGAAGGGTTAAAATTAAGAGACCACTGCAAATTGAACGCTTCTGCTCCTCACTCAAAACGTTCCTTTTCAAATTTTCCTTTCATGAATTTCCTTGTGTATTTCCTTATTAGAAAATCTTGCTTTCGTTTCTGTTGTTAGCATTAAGTATTAATGCATTGCCTTCATGATTTTGCCCGATAAGTGCAATGCAAAAAGAAAGGATGGACAAGGCTATTTTCTCAGAATGTCTTTTGGGAGAGGACTCATCGGAGACAAATTGTAATACATAATACAAACTATAATGAAGATAGCAAGAGGTAATAGTGTCTAATATCAATACAGGGTACTGCCAAAACTTCACAAGTCACTCACTACGGCAGTGGGGTGTGTGTTTAAATATCAAACTTATTGGTTCACATTTACAACGACCTGCTGGCAAAGTGTCCTTGTCAGCAGGTTCCAGGCCGGAGGCCCTTCCCCCTGGGCCTCGCGCCGAGGAGCCAGGCATCATGCCCGGCTCGCTCAACGCCGCGTCTTAACCTTTTCCACTGAGGAACAGCCGGCTGCTGAATGCACAAAAGTGAGTTGACATTAAGGAAGGCCGCAACTGGAAGGAAGGCTCAGTTGGGGCTGCGCGGAGACCTTTAACCGACGCGTGCGTCATCAGAAGACCTTGGAGTTGCACTTCAGTGGGAGGGAACGTATTTCCTGAGCGATGGTGCTTGCTGCGCTTCCGGCCAACCGCAATTACAACCCGCATGGATGTGTTACGGTGTGCACGGTTTAAAGAACCACCGTTAAGCTGTGTTTGGAATCTTGCTTGAAAACGGCGTGTAAAAAACAGCACCTAGATATGTTATCGTCAGCTCGCCTCCACTGGCGCTTCTGCCTGGCAAACGCAGTCCACAGTAATACCCACTCAAACACACACAAACAAAGGCGGCTACTATGAACCCCGGTAGCATCATTAGCATGTTAGCTTTGCCAGGGGCTTCGGGGAAGAGTGCTACAGCGCACGGCTCAGTCGACTTACGAAACATCTACAGCGAATTCTCTGGAGATTCATTACAGAGACAAGCGGCTCCTGCAGCCAGGCGCACTGTGAACCCGGGGAGCGTTATCACGGCAATGATACAACCGCCGGTATCTTACACTCAAAAGGGATTTCCTCGTGTTCACTTGTAGTTCCTTAGTATCACAGTATTATCACACTGACAGGGTAGATTGTCAAGGCAGTTTAGCTTTCTTTCTTTTGAGAGGAGGAAAGTTTCAGTAGAGAGATACAGATGAGTCAGCCTCGACTTTCTTATACAGATAACACTCGCGCGCGCGCGCTCAAACAGACACACACACACACACACACACACTGATCCAAGCCGTCTGAAATTTGCTGCTGACATTATTGCTGAGCCGTTAACCTATATATTTATATAATTTTTTAAAACCAAAACTAAAACCAAAATGTTCCACGTTTTAGTTCTGCTGCTGTTTAAGGGATTTAGGATTTTGTTAGCATCCCCATTGGCTGCTGCTTTTCGCGCTCAAAACATCAAAGTACAAAGACAGAACCATATACACTTCAAATAACATTCCAATCCACTGCTCCTCTGATATGTTGGACACCAAAAACCTCCAAGACGTCAGCAGAGCAATGAAGTGCTTAGGTGGTTTATATCTCCACAAAGTAAACTGTTGCGGGGGCGTAATGGGCGCCATTGTGTTTTTTTTAACCATAGTTTTCTGTGTGTTTGTGCTAGCAACGCTATTTTATGCTGTGTCAGTCAGGTTCATCTGACGCTGCATATCAGAAGTCACAGAAACATGTTTAAATCTTCATAGTCTGTACTTTTAGTTTGTACATTAACCCCATAGTTGTGGTTTCATTTCACATACGTTGCTGGATTACATAGCCCAAAATGAATAGAAAATGTGGCTGTCCAAATACTTCTAGAGTTCACTGTGAATGACCCCTCTCCTGGAGGGATCTGTATCCACAGATGAAATAGTCCTCCAAAGATTTTATTGCAGGATGGATTTGTTGGCTCTTTCATCTAACTTAGTGGTTGATAAATAGCTAGCACACTGAATAGTTCTAAAATGATTATACGATGGATATGTTAACGATGTGATTTTGGTGTACACGTGGGCACTGTATGGAAAAGTAAAAAAGAAAAAAAAGAAAAATAAAGAAATAATAAATATATATATATATATATATATATATATATATATATATATATACAACTCCGGAAAAAATTAAGAGACCACTGCAAACAGAACGCTTCTGTTCCTCACTCAAAACTTTCCTTTTCAACTTTTTTGGAAAGGAAAGAAAAAGGTGCAGTGGTCTCTTAATTGTTTATATATATATATATATATATATATAATATTTGAAATTACATTGAAATGGTCCTTTACTTCAGTGGCTATTCATTAATTTGCTTTGAAGTGCATTTCCTAAATCAGAGAGATGCAAGATTTTTATTTTATTGTATTTGTATTTTATTTATTTATTACAAATGTTTTCAAATTGTTAAAGCAACAATCCAAAGCAAATCTTCAGAAGGATACTGAAGCTTTTCTACACCTAAAAGAAAAAAACAACAACAACGATTAATCCATCACAGATGCTTTGCAGAGTCGAAAGACAGTGGCACAATAACCTAGTATTTTTCTGCGGTAACAAGCAGAGTTGCTCGATTGCATTGACAGTATGAAGCACAATCACCCGCGGACTACACAAAATAACCGCCTAAACTATATTTTTTTCTATACAACCCTGTATTTCCATACAATCTGTAAATTGACCCGCCCTAGACAATTTTTGCCTGCACACTGCCATTAAAAATAGCCCAACATTCTGGAAATCGCCCCCCATCTGGCAACAATGGTAACAAGTCATGTTTTTTATTTGCAGCCCCCCTCCCCCCCTTTTGTTCTTTAGCCAATTCTGTACATGAAGGCCTCAGGGTCTTGACTGACTATACAAGCTCTATTACGCTGCTTTAAGATTTGTAAACACAAAACCTTTTACAGAACACAGTACCTTATAGTATTTATCAGGATGGTGCCTAATGGTGAGGTAGCTAAGAGATTCACTGCTAAAGGTTAATGTAAGAGTATCTTAGGCCGCTGCCAATATACTCTATTTAAGCACTTTATTCACATCACCTAATCCTAGACACTACTAAGTCATGGACATTACCGTCTAAGATCTCATAATGGTACTTTGTACGAAGTCCCAAATACAAGAACTCAGCGTGGTAGGAGTGCTTTTAGCTTCCCTGACCCACCATCTTGGAACACATTAGTGGAGGACCTGAGAGAACATAATTTCATTCAGAAAATTGAAATCTTAGTAAATCTCCGATTGGAGGGCTGCTGGAAACAAACTGCACCTGTTTTTAAATCTTGCTAATTAAACAGTGCATTTGCATCATTTTAGCTTTTAACCTTTATTAAACAGCGGAAAAGCATTGAACCTTGTTTGTTTTGTCTCGTGTTTTTCTTTCTTAGACAGGGCTCTATTTAAAAAGGGATACAAAACTCAATGTGACCTGTCTGGTTAAAGGATGAATAAAAAATGAACACACACACACACACACACACACTAACACCACTTGTTTTCCTGTCAGTTCTTTGTGCCCTATTCCATTCCTGCTGACTTCAGGCTTTAACACACAAGTCAACTAACAGGGGAATATCATTATACGTCATTAGGCGTCTCTCTGACCTTGACAGAATATGCCAGATTCTCCTCTCTTTATTTCTCTTCTCTTATCCTCCTCAGAGACAAAGAACATAAGAATGCAGAACATGCTGAAGTCAGCATTATCAAAAGATGAAAAAACAACAAAAACGTTTCCTGAAACATTATTCTCTTTTCTTTTTTTCCCCTCGCTCTACTTTCACCCCCCCTCATCTCAAAATGGTGTCACTTGCAGTACTAGTTGCTGAAAAGTGTGCTGTCAGCAATGTCTCAAAGAGTGCTGCACATTTCAAAAGAGTGTCTGAAAGTAACCTCTAAGGCTACAAATCCAGAATGAAAATCTGCTTCCCGTAGGCATGAAAAATTCTGCATTGGGTCAATGTCAAATATCCACCTGTCTTCAGCATCAGTAAAATCCACATTACGGTGTGTTGCTATATGCCTATATTAACAGTTCTCACTATGGCAGGGGATTGTCAGAGACCAACTGTCACGCACACTGACATGAGACTATATCTTCACAATTTTCACGTTTCCTTGTGCAAAAACACACTGTTCGCTGTATGTCTGCTGGCAGAGAAAGCAGACAAAGCCATGAGAAAGTTAGAGGTTGCAAAGCAAATTAAAATGTATGTGTTCCGGTGCAGGTACAACTAGGACATCAATAATATTGCAATGTTGTGAGAAAAAAAAATGATGCAATGCAATGTATCGTCAAAAGTAATATCCATTATTTTAAGCGTATTGTTTTTTCCCCCATCACTAGTATTTACCAAGCCATCGCTCAATTGGGCCTGCCCTAGTTATCTGTGACTGATGATCACTCGCCATGCTATTTGCATGTAAACACTCCATGTGAAAAATGTCTTTGTTTTCCTCGCTTGGAAGAAATCCTGTGCGCGCTCTCGACTGTCACACCCTAATGAGTGCGATGGCTGACTGAAGCTTTCCTTTATAAATCTGTTGCCTCTTTGGCTGCGTTTCGCCGTAAATTAATTCCCATTTCTAAATGGAATTAATGACTCCTACACCATCTATACAGTGTCACGTCACCCTGCGGTCTTTCCCTAATCATTCATTACCTCAAAGTGCTTTATGTATTGACACTGGTCTTGATCAAGTGCCAGCGAGGATATAGAAATAGGTAGCGTCAAAAAAAAAGAACAAGGGAGAGAGGAAAAAAAGGGGTAAGGTAGTGGAAAGTGGATATGAAATCAATTTATGTGCTAGGCTAGCTACGGTGAGTGATGCCAGGCGTGTTCATAATTTATCGCCGCTAACAGACACAGTTCTAATGTGGCGCGGTGAGGAGTAATCGGGCCTCTGGGGCAAGTGTTCTCTCCCCGCTCCCCTATCCTCGCTTCCCCTCCCCACTCCCAGACGTCGAGTGTGTGCCAACCCGGGTGCCATCCACGTCAGAACGAACCAGCGCTCTCTCCGGTGATATTAATCATTGACTGCATTGCTAACGACAATATCCCCTAACGCCTTTCGCTTGCTCCTTCTTCGCAATCTCTCGCCCAGTCTCTATGCTATCTGTTTTCTCTCTCCGACCCCTTCGAGACGCGGACGCGCTCGCCCAAAGATTTCGTCTAAATAATTGCATTTCGACTTGCGCGTCTGGTGTGGTGAGGCACCCTGAGGGCCGTTGTCTAATAGGGGCGATTATCTTTCGCGTGTGAACGCGTGCCAAGCCTGTTGGTCAGGTGTGGAGTTTGTGACTGTCAGTGTACACATTTGCCAGGCCACTTGACATGGACATCCAGTCACCGATCAAGCAGAGGTTTGAATTGTGCTATTTGCAGTCACTCTGTGACTTGTGCATCTTCATTAAGCGCGTTTATTCTCTGTGCAGTGATGCTAGAGTGTGCTCAGGTCAACATAATTGATCAGGGTCGTGAAAAAAATTAAAAAAAATAAAAACAACTGAGGGAACTAAAACAAAGTTGAGTACAACATTAAATGAATAAATGGATTTTACTTACAATTACACGGAAGCCAACTTCAGTAGAATTGTGAGACTGTTCAACGTGAGACTTCGCTCAACACCAGCAAACTTCTAATCCTACTGCAGCTGGATGCCATACAACTGTACTCTGAATCAACATCACTGCAATTCTGTTCAGCATACTCCCGATATTGTAATTTGTTTGCCTTACAATCTTTTAATCAACCTGTACTTCATTTTGTTGAGCAAACACACAAATGCAATGCTTGGGGTTGTCATCTTACAATTCCCCTTAAATCAAACTTAAAGGGGCACTGTGTAGTATCCTGCCTCTAACAATAACACAACTTTGTCTCCTTATCTTCCCTTACTGAACGAGCGGTATAGCATTAGCTAGTCCAGGGTGGTTTAGGTTGGGAAGGATACAACTGTGAGTGTCTAAAGCAAGTATAAGGACATTACAAGTAAATTGCACACTGATAGAGGAAGGGGAATATGTCAGTCACTCTGATTAATTTTGTAGAATAATATATTTGAAACTTAAAACATTAGCTGCATATATCTACTTGTCACGTTTGCTTGGTTTTATGCTAATAGTACAGTAAAAATCCTACATATTGCCAATTTTATACTGACTTTCACAATGATAAGTATTTCCTGTTTGAGTCCAGACCGTTAAGTGTGAGCTCCTCTATGAGAGACCCTAAATAACGGTTAATGTCCAACTTCCGAATGTCACAGAAGCACACCTGACTTCACTCCTCAACGTCCTTCTACAGTCATTTCCTTTGGGCTTGCCATGCTAATGCAACCACTGTGTTGTGAACTCTGTCCCTCTCTTCAAATGTTTGTAACCTGACGTGATAGGCTGACAAAATAAAAGCTTGGGACTTTGACACTGCATCTAGTCTCTTTGGTAAAACATGATAATTTGACAACCAAATATTATAATGACGTTGCCATTCATTAAGAGTAAACGAGTCCGTGCAAATGTGGAGTAAGCGGTAAAATATGAAAATGTATTCACTCGCCCCTGTAGGTCTCTCTGGATATGAGCATCTGCTAAATCACTTCAATTTAAATGTAAATCTAAACCTACACTCCATTTCTTAGACGCAAAATGCAAAGTCTTGTAAGTTGTATGTATCCTTTGCCGTCATGAGCTCCTGTCGAAATGACAAACTTTTGGTGGGTTCAAACCCTGAGGCGACGAAATGGACATCAACTCTCCCATTCCCCACGGCCTTGCCAGTGGTCAGCAGGATGAATGTCTCAAACACTACCAAGTCCATTTAAACTAGTGCATTACACTCTACAATAACACATTGTGTTACTGGGAAATGTCATTGCCAGTAGAAGGGTCATGACATTAGGCGTCATGGCAAATAAGTCAGCTTAGTCTTAGGCCATGTTAGCTATTTTAGCCTACGGGTTGAATTTAATTAATAAACAAACAGAAAATCATATTCATGGTTTGTATTGATACGGTGACATAGCAATTGGCCTGGAAAAAGAAGTCTGGATGCCGGGTTGAGGCAGTTGGCTTCTGCTAGACACAGTTGAGAAATCGACACTTGGGATTGGGTTGGATGTTATTAAACTGCCTAACATCAGCACATCCATCCCGTCTTTCTGAAGTAATGAATTTGGAAGTAAGACAGCCTGTTCATCTCGTAGATGTAAGCTATAACTTTATGAATAGATAATATAATATCAAGGAATATTAGTCTTTTGTGCTATACACACACACACACACACACACATATATATATATATATATATATATATATATAAATGTGTGTGATATATATATATATATATATATATATATATATATAAATGTGTGTGTGTGTGTGTGTATATGTGTATATATGTATGTATATATATATATATATACACACACATTTATCTACTTATTATATATAACTTTATATATAATAAAATAGATCGGACTGCAGACAAATAGTTGTAGTAAACCATATAGTCTTACCATACTGGTCCTCCCTCCTCATCCTGCCCTGTCTTTGTATCTCACACAGACAGAACCACCTATTCTACACTCAATCAGACACACCCAGAACCACCTACACTCAATCAGACACACACAGAACCACCTATCCTACACTCAATCAGACACACACAGAACCACCTACACTCAATCAGACACAGACAGAACCACCTATCCTACACTCAATCAGACACACACAGAACCTCCTATCCTACACACAATCAGACACACACACACACACACACACACACACACACAGTTATCACCTGCTCTCTTCTGGACACTGGGTTAGACATCCAAATAACCTTTCTCTCGCCAACTGAATCATGGCTGCCCTGTCCCCACATCTTGTCCAGGATGACCATGACACCCCGGTCCACTCTCTCAACGCCGTCCAGCACTGAGAGGTCCCGCATGGCATTTTATCACGCGGAGTCGGCTGATCCATAACATCATGGTGTCATTTGTAAACGGGGCGTTATGAGGGAGTCTGTCGGTCACCGTCTCCATGTGGCTGGAGCCCTGCCTTTCCTCGTGCCCTTTGTAGCATCTTCCCCACGGAATAAGGACTTTGATTGCCGCCCCATCATTGTACCATCCTCGTGGAATGGTTTAATAATCAATCATCTTATTCTTCTCCGATATGCCAACGATTAGCTGTCAGTGACTGTCACAGGCAGAAAGATAAGAAAAAAGGTCTGACTTGGCCTGGATTGATAATATCTTCAAAGGAAAGGATCCGAGTGTTCACAAGTATTGCGCATGAACTTTGACTACGTTATTTATCCAACAGTTGATAATGGCCATCGGGGTTTGTTTTTCAAGAGAATTGAGCAATAATGCCTAGGGTCGCCATACGTTGAGAACATTACGATATCGAAAAATACCTCCATTAAGCCTAGCAAAGTCACAACGCTCAACCTCACTTCAAATAATTTACTGTTCAAAGTGCTGCTTTGAAGTAGACTGAGTAGTTTTGTCTTTCTACTTTCATTGATTACACACGTGAGAAAGATCAAAAGCAACTTCTAAACTGGATTGATATATTCTTCTGTGGTTACTCCGGTTCTCTCAGAGTGCGCCGGATCCACCGTCCCTGGTAGTCTGTTTCCGATAATTTGCGATGCGGCAGCTGAATTTCTGCGAGGCGCCATGCAATGCTGATCGATGGAGAATAGGAAGAAGAGAGGGAAAATCAGAGCCATGGATTCCTCATTGCTCGACAAATAAGGCCTTCCGTCAGCGCTTTAGCGTTTCATCTTGGATCTTTGCCCGCATTTAAGGAGGGGAGCAATGTGCGATTTTTACACACTTTCTGCCACCATTGAAGTTTCCACCTAAAATCTTGGCATGTATTGACGTCGAGACGATTCAAGAGGGGGAAAAAATAAACAAACTCCATAGAAGAGGTGAGGAAAAAGGGGGAGAAAAAAAATGAGTGTTAACAGTTTTCTCATTGAGACGGTGGGTTCTTAATGAGATGCACATCATAGATTTATTTATCTATCTGTTTAAGCAGGTGGATTGAAGTCAGAGTTTGTTTTTGGGCTGTTAATTATTCTCAATAGTCCTGGTTAATCCTTGAAAACTGAAGTAAAGGCAAGTGCAATGAGTGGGTCGTTGCATAAACCACGTCTGCACTTGACAAAAATAAATAAATTAAAAAGATTAGGAAAAAAGAGGGAAAATAGAAATAGTGCTATGCACACACTTTTTCTAAGGCTAGTTAGATGTTATTTGGCATCACTGGTTGTAATGTAAAAGCCATTGCATATTGCATAGGTTTATGTTTGGATTGTGTTTAGGAAGGGTTAGCAGAACAACTTAAGGGGTATAACATATTGAAGTTCCTGACTGAGTCGTGTGTTTTAGGGTGAATTCAGAAAACAAACTTGATTTCAGTGACTGCGTCAGATGTGATGGTCCTTGTTGTAAGTGAAGTACAGATGAGATGCCTAAGGAATTGTGATTAAGATTACCTTACTCTTATTCGAGAGAAAGAAAACGGCTTAAGTTTCTCAAGAGACAACTCCAAAAGCGTAGAAACCGTTTGTTATTAAAGAAATCTGGCAATTAAAGCACAAATATCCACTCTATTCTTAAAAAACAAATTTCATCGTTCCCATTTTTCTTCATTAGATATATTTCATTTTTAGAAGTTTATGACTTATCCTTACAAACAAATAATTGCACTGTCTCCTACTGGGAATAGCTGCCATTTTAATCAATTCTAACCTCAAGCTTTGACATGTAAATCTCATTTCGCTGAATTTAATTAGCTAATTTTCCCTGTGTGATGTAAATATGTGCATATTTCATCTGAATTTTAGTTATTGTCTTTACACCCTGAGCGAATAACAACACAGGCAACAAAGACGTGGAGAGACTGGAGGTGAGAATTGTACTACTGGAGACTGTATATTGATGATTTTCACATTTATTAATTTAACTTCTGAATATATCTTTGCTCATCGTATCCTGCCTCGGGTATCAAATGACATCAGCGCGTAGCCCCTATGACCCTGTGACCCTCTGACCCCATAAGAACAATCTGCGCAGAGTGATTGTATTGTAATGCTTCAGTGTAGACTTAACCCTGTTTAAGCTGATATCTGCTGATGTCCGGTCTGAACCTGGCCCTATATGAAGATGACAGCAACAGCATTGTTGTTTTAACATGGGACTGAGAGTAGCTCTTGTTCTATGGGCACTGTGAGATGGAGGGAGATCGTCTATTCAGTAGAACAGCCGGCGAGAGCAGGTGTTAGAATGATGTCAGAGAGTAAAGGCAGTTAGCCGTGTGCGTGCGGTTGCAGCTGTGAAGCACGTAACCCCCCCCCCCACACACACACACACTCTCACAAACACACACACTGATTCTCAGACCGACACACAGTCACACACACATCAATTCTCATGCCAAACCAGACAAACACTTATAGACACGCATACAAACCAATGCACTCACACAATGACACACAGACACAGATTCACATACACATACACAAGAGGACACTGGGCGTCATTTAAATAGTTTGTCTCTAGTTGCTCACTAAAAGGGATGTGCTGGTAGTTAGCTGACCTAATTTTCTAAATGTATAATTTTGGTCAAAAGCTGACCTCCAGCCTACCTCCCTCTTCATTATATCAACCATTGTCACTCAGATGTCATACCAGCATGGCCTACGTTATGGCAAAATCTTTATGATCACTGAAAATGTGTTTTAAAATGACCATAATTGTCTCCGCCGCACGTGTTAAAATCTATAGAATTGCAGGAAAATTGCATGAAATTGCACACGTTCAATGTGCCCGCTGGCAAAATCAGGAAAATATCTTAGAAAACGGCAACAGCCCCCCCTCCATTGCGAATTGTGCTTGATGGGAAATATTAACATTTTACATTTTGCCGCAGTGCCCCCCCCCACACAACGAAACCTGACCTGGGGCCCCGAAAAGGCTAGGATCGGCCCTGAACACATTGGCCTTGCACACACCCGTAGATTCATGGACGCACGCACAGATGAGCACACACACACACAGACACAGTCAGACACAGTCTGACACAGGTCCCTGTGCGCCACACCATCAACCCAGCCGCAAGTAATGCTATCAGACTACGGCACAGAGGAGAAGCCAGCGTTTTGGAGCCCCCGTTTGTCTGCCGCTCTCTGCTGATGCAGTGGATCAATCTGTCACCTGGAGACTGAGCTGGGCTCGGCAGAGGTCACTCTGTGTTTATTTTCGCGCGTGTACTGTGTATGTGTGTGTGTGTGTGTGTGTGTGTGTGTGTGTGTGTGTGTGTGTGTGCGCGTATGCACATGTTTGTGAGTGTGTGCGTGCGCGTGCGCCGCGTCCACATTATCTATGGAGGTCAGTGTTACTTCCACTCCAGCACGGTTGGATGAGTCATTCTCATGTGGGAATAACAGTATGCTTTCCCTTTCGCCATCAATAGGGGGGATAATCCGGAAAATGGTTTTCCACGGAACGATAACACTTACGACACTGGTGACTATAGGAGAGGAGGCAGATGTTTGCATTGGCTAATCTGTCTCTCTCTCTCTCTCTGTCTGCCCCCCCCCCCCCCCCCCCCCCCTTCACAGCACACTGTCTAATCTGAGCCGTGGCACGTTCAGCTGCATCCCTCGACGGTTGAAACATGTCTCTCAGCAACACACCAGGAAGAGGACAACATGATTACCAGTTCACCACATGTCTTAGCATGCACATCGCTCTTCGCTGACGGGACCGCACGCACCCCACAGCTGAGAGGGAATTGGCCTTTGTTTTTTTCCCTCCTTATGTAGAATTGACATGCTATCAGCCGCCAGTGCTTCCATGTCCCTTGTGTGTCTCCCGTCTATGTGGCCTGTGCCCTCAGTCTATTGACTGGGCTGAGGGCCAGTGGTTGTTTGTGTGTGTGTTTTTGTATGTGTGTCAGATGTGTAAGCAGTTTATCGAGCAACTGTAGCTCACTCAGGAATGATATCCTGATATCACATATGTTCTTCTATCCTCTTATGCTGATCTGAATTTCAAATGGTGTCAAACACTAATGAGCAGCAGAACAGCAATAAGGAACATCAGAACAGCACTAAGGAGGAGCAGAACAGCACTAAGGAGCAGCAGAACAGCACTAAGGAGGAGCAGAACAGCACTAAGGAGCAGCAGAACAGCACTAAGGAGGAGCAGAACAGCACTAAGGAGCAGCAGAACAGCACTAAGGAGGAGCAGGACAGTAATAAGGAACAGCAGAACAACACTCAGGAGGAGCAGAACAGGACTAAGTCGCATCAGAACAGGAATAAGGAGCAGCAGAACAGCAATAAGGAGCAGCAGAACAGCACTAAGGAACAGCAGAACAGCACTAAGGAACAGCAGAACAACACCCAGGAAGAGCAGAACAGGACTAAGTCGCATCAGAACAGGAATAAGGAGCAACAGAACAGAACTAAGGAGCAGCAGAACAGCAATAAGGAACAGCAAAACAGCACTAAGGAGCAGCAGAACAGAACTAAAGAGCATTGATAAACTCTACAGATCAATTCCCACTGTATTCAATTATTCCACTTGAGAACATCTAGCGTAGGATCATTAGCCGCGATTTTCCGAGACACCCATACAGACGCACTCACATAAACACAAACACACTCGGTGTATGCACAGACGGTTGCTCATACACATTTGGACACACTCATACAAAACACATGCAGTATGCATATACTATTTACACACACAACACACACACACATACACTCACACAGACACACAATGATTCTGTGGGTGCCATCTGGTTCTCTCAATTACAGGCAGGATTAATTTGGGGGTGGGACTCATCAAATCCTCAACCGATGGTTGGTAATCTTCAGATTCATCCTTTTAACCCTTCAGCCACTGTTTAATTAAGACGATACAACTCTCTCAAGCCCTGGCTGTGACACACATGTGCCCTGTTCATGACTGTGCCTCTATGAGGATAAGCGTGGTTAATGTTGGGCTGCTATCATTTTAGGGGTTGAAAAGTTCAAACCATAATGCAAAATCTTCCCAGAACTATGCAGACCAGAAGAGCTACACTTCCGTGTCTCCCTAGACCTACAGAACAGACAAACTACACCCCCCACAGCTTCTTCCGGGAACTGCCCCAAAATAAGATTACATGAATTTGAGTACTAAACACTCACGCCTCTGCCATTTGTAGAAGTGACCCAAAATCATCCAGGATGTAGGGTTCATCCAGCCGTGTATTGGCCCCTCTTCACACGCCTGCAACGTTGCCTGCTGCATTCATTTCAAATAATATGATTTTTTTGTATTTTTTTTTATTTAAAACCATGCCATTTAAAATATTACACAGCAAACCAAGACCAACCAAACAGAAGATGCATAGAAAGCAATTTAGCACAGGAGGTAGGTTTCCATTGTCTTGAGAGGAGTTAAGCTTAAACTGCAGTATCCACAACAAACAAAGACCACCCTACATTACTATACTTCTGTTGGTGTGGTCTGATGAAGAACACATTGCAAATGGTCGGTGGGCCAACTGAGCAACTAAACCCAATATGGGCAGAGCAGGTGTGGAAAATAAAAGAGCAAAACAACAAAGTAAAGAATCTCTGTGTTTCTTCATATAGACCATCAGCATGGTGACTTTAGGACCCTGTAGACAACCCCAGCCTGGTGACTTTAGGACC
>JACXGI010010415.1:0-27677 GCA_016801175.1 Esox masquinongy
TTGATCACCTACCAACCAGTAAGAATTCCGGCTCTCACAGACCTGTTAGTTTTTCTTTAAGAAGCCCTCCTGTTCTCCACTCATTACCTGTATTAACTGCACCTGTTTGAACTCGTTACCTGTATAAAAGACACCTGTCCACACACTCAATCAAACAGACTCCAACCTCTCCACAATGGCCAAGACCAGAGAGCTGTGTCAGGACATCAGGGATAAAATTGTAGACCTGCACAAGGCTGGGATGGGCTACAGGACAATAGGCAAGCAGCTTGGTGAGAACCACAGTTGGCACAATTATTAGAAAATGGAAGAAGTTCAAGATGACGGTCAATCTCCCTCGGTCTGGGGCTCCATGCAAGATCTCACCTCGTGGGGCATCAATGATCATGAGGAAGGTGAGGGATCAGCCCAGAACTACACAGCAGGACCTGGTCAATGACCTGAAGAGAACTGGGACCACAGTCTCAAAGAAAACCATTAGTAACACACTACGCCGTCATGGATTAAAATCCTGCAGCGCACGCAAGGTCCCCCTGCTCAAACCAGCGCATGTCCAGGCCCGTCTGAAGTTTGCCAATGACCATCTGGATGATCCAGAGGAGGAATGGGAGAAGGTCATGTGGTCTGATCAGACAAAAATAGAGCTTTTTGGTCTAAACTCCACTCGCCGTGTTTGGAGGAAGAAGAAGGATGAGTACAACCCCAAGAACACCATCCCAACCGTGAAGCATGGAGGTGGAAACATCATTCTTTGGGGATGCTTTTCTGCAAAGGGGACAGGACGACTGCACCGTATTGAAGGGAGGATGGATGGGGCCACGTATCGCGAGATCTTGGCCAACAACCTCCTCTCCTCAGTAAGAGCATTGAAGATGGGTCGTGGCTGGGTCTTCCAGCATGACAACGACCCGAAACACACAGCCAGGGCAACTAAGGAGTGGCTCTGTAAGAAGCATCTCAAGGTCCTGGAGTGGCCTAGCCAGTCTCCAGACCTGGAACCAATAGAAAATCTTTGGAGGGAGCTGAAAGTCCGTATTGCCCAGCGACAGCACCGAAACCTGAAGGATCTGGAGAAGGTCTGTATGGAGGAGTGGGCCAAAATCCCTGCTGCAGTGTGTGCAAACCTGGTCAAGAACTACAGGAAACGTATGATCTCTGTAATTGCAAACAAAGGTTTCTGTACCAAATATTAAGTTCTGCTTTTCTGATGTATCAAATACTTATGCCATTCAATAAAATGCAAATTAATTATTTAAAAATCATACAATGTGATTTTCTGGATTTTTGCTTTAGATTCCGTCTCTCACAGTTGAAGTGTACCTATGATAAAAATTACAGACCTCTACATGCTTTGCAAGTAGAAAAACCTGCAAAATCAGCAGTGTATCAAATACTTGTTCTCCCCACTGTATATATATATACACTATCTCACAAATTGAGTACACCCCTCACATTTTTGCAAATATTTGAATATATCTTTTCATGTGACAACACTGAAGAAATCACACTTTGCTACAATGTAAAGTCGTGAGTGTACAGCTTGTATAACAGTGTAAATTTGCTTCCCCCTCAAAATAAAACAACACACAGCCATTAATGTCTAAACCGCTGGCAACAAAAGTGAGTACACCCCTAAGTGAAAATGTCCAAATTGGGCCCAAAGTGTCAATATTTTGTGTGGCCACCATTATTTTCCAGCACTGCCTTAACCCTCTTGGGCGTGGAGTTCACCAGAGCTTCACAGGTTGCTACTGGAGTCCTCTTCCACTCCTCCATGACGACATCACAGAGCTGGTGGATGTTAGAGACCTTGCGCTCCTCCACCTTCCGTTTGAGGATGCCCCACAGATGCTCAATAGGGTTTAGGTATGGAGACATGCTTGGCCAGTCCACCCCCTGTACCCTCAGCTTCTTTAGCAAGGCAGTGGTCGTCTTGGAGGTGTGTTTGGGGTCGTTATCATGTTGGAATACTGCCCTGCGGCCCAGTCTCCGAAGGGAGGGATCATGCTCTGCTTCAGTATGTCACAGTACCTGTTTGCATTCATCGTTCCCTCAATGAACTGTAGCTCCCCAGTGCCGGCAACACTCATGCAGCCCCAGACCATGACACTCCCACCACCATGCTTGATTGTAGGCAAGACACACTTGTCTTTGTACTCCTCACCTGGTTGCCGCCACACACGCTTGACACCATCTGAACCAAATAAGTTTATCTTGGTCACATCAGAACACAGGGGCATAACTGTAAAATTAGAGGCATAACTGTAAAATTCAGACCATTACTAGCGGCAACAATATGAACATTTTTGGAATGAACAATGAACATCCAAGGAACCAGTAGGAACACTTGAAATACACATAAAATAAAAGGTTAAACATGTTTGAAAAGGGAGAAGGCTAATGCTGTATTGCACGTTAATAATACAGCAGCATTGCAGTAAAACCGGGAATGCCGGGAAAGTAATGAAATATAGGAGTGCAACATGTCAACTTTGTCAACAACATGTCAACTTTTGATGGTTAATTGCCACATTCTGACGTGGTTGTAGCGGTCTTCATTCTGTAATGTTTTGTGGAACTTGACACTTTATTTCAGCATAAACAAACAAACAATGAATGGGTAACTAGCATGCTCTTACCTAGTGTTGCCATCTCAGCTGCAAAGCCTTTTCCCTTCAACGTTCCTAGCAGTTACCTACTTTTTTAAGCAAAAACATGCTTACTATCAATGTGTAGTTACCATTTTGTTACCCAATTGTTTCCTCTTTGTTTCTATGTTGTTTCCTGGAAATAACCTAGTTGTTACCTAATTTCCATCCTGCCAAATAAAGTGATACCACTGTTTGTTGTCTACTAATAGCAGCACTTTTAACACCAAGTCAAATTCTGATTATGTGCAAATGTACTCAGCAAATAAATGTTTTAGAACCACTCAGATGTCATTCAAGCATCATGTAATGTTTTACTTAATATGTATGTACAGTGGATGACAACATTACAACTTAACGTCTGCACACTTCCTCTGCTCAGAGTAAAGTCAGTGCAACAAGATTATTTCTCTCAAATTGTGTGCACACATTATTTTACATCCATTTCAATGAGAATGTTCACTTGACATGTGTAGCTTATGAAGTAGCTGATGATAATTACACAAATGCATATTGTGCTGGATACAATAAATTACCACTTTTAAATGTGCAGTTTGGCACACAACGCAATGCCACATGTCTCAAGTTCTGAGTGAGTGTTCAATTGACAATGTGATTGCAGAAATGTCCATCAGTTAATTTATTTACTATTAGCCATCTCCAACATTGTTTTAGAAAATGTGACAGTACACTGATGACAACAGCAGCCCAGGACCTCCTCATCTAGCTTCTACAGCTATAGGATTGTCTGAGACCATACACCCAGACATCTGATAAAGAAACTAGAAACTGTTGAAATTCTGCACACACTGCTCTTTACAGATACATTTTGGTAGTAGTCTCCCATGGAGAATCCAGAGACAGTACAGGACAGTGTTACTGGCTCTCCAGGTCTCTTCACCACTGATTCAGAGGAGGTGAGTGACTGTCCCTGAACAGCTGTAAAACAGATAGAGATTATAAATTCCTGTGAGTATCACAGCTCCTCTCTTCTCTCCAACACTGTGTACAAATAACTCCAGAAATCTCACCAGAGATGACAGCTAGGAGGAACACACATTCTAGAACTCTCATTGTTTGGGAGTTCAAAAGTTCTGGATGCAGAAGAAGAGACTGGGAGGTGTTGTTGTGACTGATCTTGGTGGTGGTTCAGTTATTATAACAGACTACTGGAAGGGGAGGAGACCTTGGCTCTTGGTACACAGAAGACATTTGCATCTCCATGGTGTTAAAAGACGCTTGCATTAATAATCTATATATCTTGGCAGTGTTGTAAAACTGTAGCACACTCAGCTGGTATTATTTTGCCAATGTTTGAGAACTTTTGTTTCAGAGAGCAGTCATTTTAGTGATATGATTATCATAAAATGATCCTAAAATCATCTAACCTAAAATGCAGGTGTTAAACAGTTTATTTCTGTATCCTGTAAAACCATTGCTGATGAAACCAACCGATTACACAACTAAAGGGTTTTCTGTTTGTCAGTGTTCCAGTTTGTGAGTTTACATATTCAATAAGTTATAACTTAAATTTTCTTGTTACACATCCTATTACTTGAACACATTACCAGGCCTATGCACAAATTTAGGTCTATGTAAGTGCATTTGGAATGTCTGATATTAGGCTTTTAACTAACTTTTCTTCAGATTCATATTCTTTGTCATATGATTAATGTGTTTCATATGCATGACATCCATTTCTAGTGATACAACTTTCCAAAACCTTTCCGAGGGTAACTAGGCCACAGAGGTTCCGGACCCTGGACAGCGGCACCAGGAGAAAAGTAAGAAAATGCCAGAGGGAAAAGAGAAAGCTGGAATATTGTAGAGGTAGCTGGAAGGACGGAGGACCGTGCTGAGGATGAAGAGTAGCCATAGTCAGAAATCCCGGGGGAGCGGGGGAGGTCATCCTGGGGAAAACTATGATTTGTTCCCCCAATATATCACTGTACATATAACTGTGTAATTCCAATAATATTGATAAGATGCAATGAACACACTTGTGCTGGTTATAGACGCTTAATAGTGCGTTTTTAAATAAATAAAAAAAATAGCGACCCCCGCCCTTTACCACACTGTGGTTTGATCCACTGGCCCCCAGCCCTCAGCAGTGGCACATCGTGCAGGTATGGTGCATGTGCGGGAATCTGACAGTCTGAGTTTGTCATTGGTGGCTGACTTTCAGTAAGTATTTCAAACAACTTATATGTTAGACATTTCTTTACTTCTACCACTCATAAAACACATTCTAACCGTCACCAGCCTTCATTTTCACAGCATTGAATTACAGTTCACACTTTATGTTAGCTAGCGGTTAGCTAACGTTCGCTAGCAAGCTACCGTAACATCAACCAGCGTTTGCAGCTGTTTGATTTTGAGTCAATGAGAGAAGCTTACAATGCAATGTATGTACCTCTAGTGTTCCTTAACTGGCAATGTGACAGTGTTCGTTTCCACCATCTGAAAGGCACTCAGTGCATGCAGCTAATGTGAGGTTAATCCAGTAACTTTTGGTGTCCCTCTCAAGAATTGCTCTTGAGAAAATTTCATGTAATTGTCCTCTCCAAAGTTGATGTCAGATTTTCGTCCTTGGGAGTAGCCCACGCCACCTGCAGAGCCCAAGGAACCTCTTCTCCAAAGACGTAAAATCATTCTGTTGCTCTTTTATGTTTCTCATTAAATGCCTTCAGGCCGCTTCAGTGTATTTCTGTCTCCATGTCCAATGCATGGCAGGAATGCAAGGAGGAGACCTGTAAAACATGTGGCATTAATTGATGATTTCACAATAGTGCATTGTACATCCAATGTTGTTTTTAATAATGGGTAAAATGTACTTGAGCACTTTTTCACAGCTAACTTTAATTTAAAGACTCTTCTCACATCATTCACAGGTGTCTCATTTGGTACTTGAAAATAAAACCATTTATAATTAAATACACTTGCTCGTTATTGTGTATATATGAATTACTTTATTGTGGGAAACCATCAATTAATTGTGGGAGTTCAGTGGCCATCAGCCAGCTGGAAGTACATGGCACAACAGCGACCTCTCTAGGGGTTCAGTACTCAGTGCACTCAGCAATCTTTCACACCTGGTTTCACTAATTGCTCTATGTCTTCCTCTACCAACAGTGAAGAGGTGACTTGCTGGCCTTCTTGGCTGAGTTTTTCCTCTGTCCAGTGTCTGTTTTTAATCGTTTCTTTTTATTGTCCAGCCTGAGATATGGCTTTTCTTTGCAATTATGCCTAGAAGCGCAGCATCCCAGAGTCGCCTCTTCACTGTTGACGTTGAGTCTGGTGTTTTATAGGTACTATTTAATGAAGCTTCCAGTTGAGGACATGTAAGGTGTCTGTTTCTGAAACTAGACAATCTAGTGTATTTGTCCTCTTGCTCAGTTGTGCACCTGGGCAATCCACACCTCTTTCTATTTTGGTTGTTCTGTGAAGGGAGCATTTTTTAAATGTGTTGCTGGTGTCAAATTTAAAGTGGGCATATACAGCTCCGGAAAAAATTAAGAGACCACTGCACCTTTTTCTTTCCTTTCCAAAAAAGTTAAAAAGGAATGTTTTGAGTGAGGAACAGAAGCGTTCAGTTTGCAGTGGTCTCTTAATTTTAACCCTTCTGTTCCTCACTCAAAACCTTCCTTTTCGACTATTTTGGAAAGGAAAGAAAAAGGTGCAGTGGTCGCTTAATTTGTTCCAGAGCTGTATTTTTCAAGGAATATTTTTCTGTTTCAACATTTGATATGTCTTTTTACTATTTCTATTGACTATAGGGCTTAAATGATTTGCACATCATTGCATTCTGTTTTTATTTCCATTTTACACAGCTTCCCAACTTTTTTGTAAATGGGGTTGTACTGTACAGCAATCAGTATCCATCACGTTTCAGAAAATACAGCAATACATTTACATTGAACAATACACAGGGCTGTGAATGGTTCTGATTGGTAGCTTGTCCCTGATCTTGCAAATGAATGGTTCCTGCCAGTCAGAGACTCTCCATGTTAGTTTCAGCCTTAAAACTAATAACAACAATAAAATGATTAGGTTTGTTAGGAAATGCCTTGGACCAATACAAATTCTGTGGACCAACTAGTCCTCCTAGTGGAGAGCCAGCATACCACCATGAACCTGCTTAAATCAAGACAGACAGGACAGAGGGTAATAGAAGGAAACAACCAGAAGGGATGGCAACCTGCCAGAGGGAAACATACCAGAGAGGTGGGACAAATGGCTGTCAGGTCCTGGCTATTGTGGAAAATTAATTTATTATGTATAATAAAAGGTTTGTCTTTCCTTGTCAGCAACTCATGATGTCTCTATCTGTGTTCAGGGCCAGTAATTCATGGAATGTCAGCTGAGCAAGGCTCCAACTCCATTTATGTGTAGAAGACTAGGCCTTGGTCCTAGCAGAAACCACTGGAAGTCTCCCTTTTGGGGGAACGTCTTTATAGCAACAGAGGGCTCCTGTTCCCTGTATTGTGCAGGTGATCAGGACTCTATTCCTTATTGGGAGAGATGACTTAGCAAAACCATCTATAGTAACAAGCCCCAGCTATCGTTGTGTGAGCTGTTCTATGATTACCTATGTCTCCTGCATCTATGTCTGTGTGCAACCTTGCATTCCCTAGGCTACAACATGGTGGTAACTATTACTTGCATTAGCATTCAGCAAGGACTAGTGGCATCCTCTGTACAGTTGGGAAGGAATACAGTTGAACTCAAAAGTTTGCATACCCTTGGAGAATTGGTAATATATGTACCATTTGTAAAGAAAACATGAGTGACCAGGCAAAACACGTCTTTTATTTTTTATTCACATTCAACTGTAGGTTATAACAGAAAGGCACAATCATAAAACAAAACATGGCAACAAAGAAAAGAATGAACTGACCCCTGTTCGAAAGTCTGCATACCCTTAGTTCTTAATACTGTGTATTGCCCCCTTTAGCATCAATGACAACGTGCAGTCTTTTGTAATAGTTGTCAATGAGGCCCCAAATTCTTTCTTGGCAAAATGCCTCCAGGTCATGCAAAGTCGTTGGTCATCTTGCATGAACCGCACATTTGAGATCTCCCCAGAGTGGCTCGATGATATTAAGGTCAGGAGACTGTGATGGCCACTCCAGAACCTTCACCTTTTTCTGCTGTAACCACTGGAGGGTCAACTTGGCCTTGTGCTTAGGGTCATTGTTGTACTGGAAAGTCCAAGAGTGTCCCATGCGCAGCTTTTGTGCAGAAGAATGCAAATTGTCTGCTAGTATTTTCTGATAACATGCTGCATTCATCTTGCCATCAATTTTCACGAGATTCCCCGTGCCTTTAGAGCTCACCCCCCCCCAAAACATCAATGAGCCACCGCCATGCTTCACAGTGGGGATGGTACTCTGTTCACTATAGGCCTGGTTGACCCCTCTCCAAACATAGCGCTTATGGTTGTGACCATAAAGCTCTATTTTGTTCTTTTCACTCCAAATTACAGCGTGCCAAGAGCTGTGAGTCAAGGTGTTGTCGGACATATTGTAACCGGGCTTTTTTGTACCATTGGTGCAGTAAAGGCTTCTTTCTGACAACTCAACCATGCAGCTTGTTTTTGTTCAATTATCGTTGCATTGTGCTCCTTGAAACAACCACACTGTCTTTTTCCAGAGCAGCCTGTATTTCTTCTGAGGTTACCTGACCTTTTAGTATTCCGAACAATTCTTCTGGCAGTTTTGTCTGAAATATTTCTTGGTCTACCTAAAATTTCACAATTTCTGGTGGGGTATGCAAACTTATGAGCACAACTGTATACGTTTGAAACTAGGCGATGTAAAATCAGAACAACTGTCATGACACTATACTGTGTTGGTGTCTGTACTTGTACTCTTTTTGTCATGATACTTGTTCCCATATATATAATTAAACCTGAAATAATTAACTATTATGCTAACGACTGAAGAGTTTTTACTTGATAAATTGCTAAAATTTTCCATATTCCACACCATGAGGATCCCTCTAGCCATCTCTGCGCCAGTCTGGGGGCCATAGTCAGGACCTGGCCGAATAGATGCCTCTAGGAATCTCTTTGCTTTTGTTTCAGTTGTCAGCTGGCCTCTAGTGGGGCCCTTTGCAACCGCCTAGGTTGCTTATACCTAGAAACGCCCCTGCCTGACAGTTACATCACCATTAAAGAAATTGTTTACTAGAAAATGTTACTAGTCCATCTATATTCTTTTGACATATTTGCTAGATTTATGTCAAAAGCAAGCTGCAGTAACTACTACGCTTAGATAAAGCCGGTATACTGAAACGAGGGAAGTTTGCAGAGTGAAAGAACCGAAAGAGAAATACAGTGTAACTATTGGTGTCCAGTGCCAGTAAATTAAGAGAAAGTGTGGCTTTTGTGATTGGACAGTAAACGTTCAATGATTTTGTTCTTGACCCTGTTTCACACTGGTTATTTTGTCACCGTGTTTTTGGGGCTAGCCCTGAAAAGTCGGTGCTAACCCTACTCCAGAGCCAGCTAACCCTAGGCTAAGGGTGGTGCTAGCCCACTTCAAATATGCCATTGTGAACACTCGCTTAGCCCAGGGCTTAGGAGACTCTTAGCCCTAGGTTGTGGTACAGCGTGAACACGCCATATGTCAGTTTTATTTCTCTGCACTTTCCTCTTGCCATCACTGTGGTACATGTTCATCTTTTTTCTTAGGTGTCCCCAAGAGCATTTTTTATTCATCCACTGTAGAGGTATTGCTGATTGATATTAAATACAGAATTTAGAGGAATGTGGTTTTTGTTCTCACTATCTCATTATTCACATAACCTTTTCATTTGTCAAAAAAAATACTAGACCAAACTGAGGTCCTTTGATTGTTTAGTTTGAATGTCAGAGGCTGGATGTGCAGTGATTTGTGACATTATACAGACAGAGAGGAAGTAGCATACTTGCTATATCCAGATGTTGTCAGGGCGATGTGGGTTTCTGTACAGCTGCTTCACCAACTACCAGAACAGTGTCTCTCGAGCACAATAATAAACAGCAGTGTCCTCTGCTCTCAGATTCTTGGCCTCTAAGAACTGTGTGCTTGTGGGGACGTCTTCAGTCAGGGTGAACTGGCCTTTCAGCGAGTCTGCATAGTCAGGATCGTTGCCTGATCCAGAGTTCATGATACCGATCCACTCCAGTCCTTTTCCTGGTTTCTGCCTTATCCAGTGCATGTAGTGATCTGTCATATCAAACCCAGAGGTTTAACATGACAGTTTAACAGCGTCTCCAGCCTGATGTCACAACAAACACCTAAAAAAGAAATACATTTAACACTCAGCTGAAAATACTGTATTTATACCGGTATTATGTTACCACTCAGTTATTAAGCCACCAGGTAATGTTTTACTTACTGTGTATGAAAACCACCATGACAACTAAACTCCAGTGACTTATCAGTTCCATTGTTTAGTGATAGTGAGTGCAGGACTTTCTGTAATGTCAGTCCAGCAGCCTAATGAGAAGGCCAGAGCTGAGTGTCTGTATATAAAATAATGATGGAGAGGGATGCTTTGCACAGACCGCCCTCTAGGGGCTTAAATAGAGAACGATAGTGAGACATTATTTATTCTGCTAATCTATCTTTTATTATGCTCTTTGTAATTTTAATTATAAAATATCTTTACATTATTTAACAGCTTTTGTATGACTATATTTCATGGTTTTAATTGCTTATAAATGATGTGCAACTAGCCATTCGTCATACTGATAAGACAATGGTTACTACATCCAAACTATTCAGTGGCAATACACTTAATTGCATTTACATAATTTAGTGTACACTCCTTTCCAGAGTACCTCTCAGTAGAGAGCGCATACATTTTCATACAAAACACACAACAAAATAATTGTCAGCTATGCTAAAGGCCATCTGTAACAATAAATAAAAATGGTTCTGACTGAACCATGACAATTAAAGAGCTTACTGACTGTTTACTAGCAGTCCGTAAGAAACATTAGCCTGACTGTTGAATTTAGTCTGCGTATCAATGTGTGCTTGTGTAGCAGAATGATGTTGTTAAATTAGATTATGTACAGGTTATGTACGTAGTGTGTCATTTTTGTTCTGATTGTTTTCACCTGTTTGTTGTTTAGTCCTTGTTAGCACCCTATTTAGTATGTCCTATTCTGTTAGCCATTTGTTGAGTCATTGAGTCTTTTCTGTATGTACCTGCCACCCATCTGTGGTTTTGCCTGCCTGCTGTTTTCTTGTTTTACCTGCCTCCGTTCCCTCATTAAAAACCTTTTGTTGTACCAAGTCTGCGCTTGGGTCCTGCTTAACCCCAAAACGTGACAGAATGACTCAACCAAAATTGGATCCAGCGGATTTATGGAGGCGACTAGAGGACCCGGAGAGGCATTTCAATGACCTTGCCCCACTCACTATGAGGGCCATAGAGGGCCATGGCCGTTTCGGCCCTCTGCCTGGAGGTATGGAGCTATGGGAACAGCCGGCGCGGAGGTTCCTGCCCAGACCCTGCCTCGCCTCGCCTCCACCACAAATAGCATCTGTGAACTGTTTGGCTTTTGCCACTGGCCGTTTTAATAGCTCACTAGCCTGAAATAGGCTTACTAGTATCTTACTACTTGGAAAAGTCATAATAACTGTGCAATTGCTAGCGAGACTGAAGACGAACTTAACACTGCCAAAGCAATTTCATTTCATTGCACAACAACATTCATTTTTCTTTCATATGTGAATGACATTGATACAATAACTATTAATGACGATAACTTACTTTTTCGTCAAGTGAAAAGACGAGAGAATTGTGGAAACCCCTAATCTTTTACTGCCCAAAGAGTTGTGATCTAGCCTATAATCTCGCCCAGAAATAGTCGCAATATAACTGTTTTATTTTTGGCTTACAATAACATAACTACTGAAGGTTATAGCATGTGAAGTTTCTGTCTACCTTGAACAAATCCTAATGCATAATTTGTTTCACCTGTTACAATACTCGAACGCGGAACCTCTTGCTTCAAAGTCTGTGACTCTAACCACTACGCTATTTAACATGGGTTGGTCAGTTGGTCACTCACTCACTCAGAGACATTCGCTCTTCTTGGCTGGGTCTGCTTATAAATCTAGTTCCAATCCAACAAAGTCCAATCTTTTTTTATTACTGAACACTATGGCAAACCCATCATGCAACATCTGTTTTTGTACATGTCTGCTGCTAGTGTGTATTGTTGTGAAGGGTAGCGGACACAGTAATATACAACTGTGTCTACTAGATTTAGACTGCTCCCTTGTAATAACACAGAGGCTGAGTTCAAGGCTACCACAGGACACATCTAGGACAATAAAAATACTGTGTCATTTTAAACCACTATAAACCAAACTGCTTCCACTATTTTTATTGAGCATTTTATGCCCATTACTTCCCCAAGAGAGGAGACAACAAGAGACAACCAGCACCATGTGTTCAGGGCTAAATTGACCTCCATTAGTAAACTTTGAACATAAATACAACATTGTGAACTTTGGATTCTTAATTCCTGACAGTAGAGTATATAATTATAATCATTACTATTTAGCCTCTAAATTGGAACATTGTTATTTTATTTAAGCAGTTCTAAGAGAGCTGTCCTTCGTCTATTAGTGATATTAGTTAACATTTAGTACTTTCATCTGGTATCTAATATTGTATTTCTGATTAAGTTTTAATTACCTACTTTATTATGAAATCAAAGGTGCAGATGAACGGAAATATAGCTAATATGCCTACTGAATGCATACATTTTAAATGGAAAAGTATATAAAAAGGTATTTGACAATATAAATGCAACTAAACAATACAGTATGCATTAACGATCTTACATGTAAGTTTCAAATATCTTGAACATCTACGTCTTGAATAGTTGTGAGTGCCTGGCAATGGATATGTATTTGTCTAATGACGCAAAATGTACTGTACTGCATGCTCGGTTGTCATTAAAACAGGCAACTGGTTGTAGGGTAATCAGTTCGATTGGATTCTTGAATACTTAGAAACATGTAAAAAAAACAATAGGTTCCTGTCCAGACCCCTGAGTCAAAGTTCTCCCTTCACTGTGAGGAATGTAGGTTATGTCAGCCGGGCTATACAGACCCTTGTTCAGCAATTAACTGAACAGATCGAGCACAAACACCTGTTTAGGTGCAAAGCTTTATAATGGGCCCAAAACCGAGCCTTGAGGAACACCAAAACATACCTTTGATTTGTCAGAGGACATGCCATCCACACATACGAACTGATATCTTTCAGATAAATAAGCTATAAACCAGACTAGAACATGTCCACGTAGCCCAATATGGGTTTCCAGTCTCTCTAAGAGAAGGAAGTGATCAATAGTTGCATGACAAAGGGCAGCACTAAGATCAAGTAGCAAAGGAACCAATGCAGAACCTTTGTCTGAGGCCACTGGAAGGTCATTTGTTACCTTCACAGTGCAGTCTCAGTGCTGTGATGGGGTCTGAAACTGTACTGGAGCATTATATATATATGTTGTCTTCAGGAAGGCATTCAGTTGTTGGGAAACACACTTTTCTAAGATTTTTGAGAGGAACAGGAGGTTGGATATTTGCCTATAATTGTTTAATATATCTGGATTCATATTAGATTTTCTTCAGAAGAGGCTTAATTTCCACTATTTTTTGTGAATTTGGTACACATCTGAAGGATCAGGAGCAATTAATTACATTCAACTTTGGCTGACCTAGCACAGCAAGTAGCTCCTTAAGTAGTTTTGTTGAAATCGGGTCTAGTTGACAATTTGTGGGTTTAGAACTCATTACTAATTTAGTGAATATGTCGAGCGATACAGGGTCAAAAAATTCAAGTGTCCCCATTGATACCAGGTCAGGGAAGTTCTGTGCATTCTCAGAACAACTGCATTTTTGAGGACTATACCCATTTAAGGAGGAATCAGTTATTTGTTTTCTAATGGTGATGGTCATTTCATCAAAGAAGTTCATGTATTCATTACAGCTAAAGTGAAGACCCACTTCACTTGTTGAGCATTGCTTTTTTGTTAACTTTGCAATTGTATCAAAGACAAATTTTGTGTTGTTTTTGTTCACCTTTATTAAGTTGGAGAAATAAGCTGATTTAGCAGATGCAGTGCCACATTCGCTCTAATTTTTAGGAGGCTTGCTTCAACGCTCTAGCATTGTCTGTTTGTCTTTTGTTTTTAGTGGTGTAACTATATCTAAATTAATTTGCAGCGTTGAGTTTAGATCCTCGATTAGAACGTCTGCAGATTCATTCAATCCGTTATTGATGAGCGAGCCTGGAGGAATATTACGGCTTTTAAAAGTCATAGTTTTGGGTGCAAGTGGGTTTCTTGTTATAACAGTAAATGTAAAAAGACTGTGATCCAATTTTCCAGGATTATGGGGAATAATTATTAGATATAAAATATCTATTTCTCGTGACAGGACTAAGTCTAAGGTATGATTGTGGCAGAGTGTTGGACCTGAGGCATGTTGGACAAAATCCATTGAGTCAATTATGGCTTCAAAAGCTTTTTGATTGGACTTTTCCATATGAATATTGAAATCGACAAAAACTAGAATAGTATCTGCCATGACTACAAGGTTAGACAAGAATTATGGAAACTCATTGAGGAACTATGTGTATGGCCCAGGGGGCCGGTAAATAGTAGCTATGAAAAACAGTTTATCAGCCTGGTTAGCTTTCATGAGTAAAACCTCAAAAGAATGAAAACCAGTGATGTGTCCCCCCTCGGTCTGAATCCGCGAATCTGCGGATGGAGCCCTCTATGTACATTTGCATAATATTACAAAACTATCATTTCTAGAATCGTATGTTTTTTAGATACTATCTAGGCATCTTTGTGATTCGTTCCGTATATAGTTTGCGTTCTTATGGGGATCACGGCCTGCATGAAGCGAATGTAAAGTATCATCAAAACTGACCACCGCTGACGGAGCGCATTGTGTACATTTCCATAAATATCCAGAAAAGTTATTAGTAGAATAATACGGCTGACTTTAGCTAATATGTAGGTATTCTAACGAAGTGATTGATACATAGCTTGTGTTCCTATGGGGATCACATCCTACTTGAGTTGCACCAAAACCGGCCAACACTGACTGAGCCATAGTGTACATGTCTATAAATATCCAGAACTGAACTGTAATAACTAGAATCGTACTTACCTAATATCCAGACAATTTTAACAAAGCAATCCATACGTAGTTTGAGTTCCTATGCTATGGGGATCACAGCCAAAAGTAGATTCCACCAAAAATGGTCACCAACCGAAGCGCATAGTGTAGGCTACGTTTATATAAATATCCTAAAAAGTAATAACTAGAATCATACGGCTGACTTTAGCTAACATCAAGACATCTTCATGAAGCGTTCCGTATATAGTTTGTGTTCCTATGGGGATAACAGCCTGCGTGAGAGATATAGTAGGATGGAACCAACTGACCACCAGCCGTAGTATACATGTCTATAAATATCCAAAACTGAACTGTAATAACTTGAATCGTACTTACCTAATATCCACACAATTCCAACAAAGCAATCCGTTCGTAATTTATGTTCCTATGGGGATCGCAGCCAAATGTAGACTCCACCAAAAATGGTAGATTTGGACCAAACCGGTCACCATTAAACGGTTGAGAATCCCAGTCTTCCTTTTAGTTGTCGATTCCATGATGCTCAATCACAAACGGCGCTTCTACCATGTCATAATGCCTGGAAACATGACCTCTATGAGGTAGGAATGATGGGAAGTCATGGGGTTTAGTCCCTTGGCGCACGGCGCTTCTGGTCACTGGTCAATAATGGCGATTACCAATGTAGTTTTCATTCCGTTTATGCAAGAAAGCTCTGTGTTTTCAACCCAAAACGTTTTAGAACATATTTGAACATAACCAAGAAGCCAAAGAAGGTTATTCTGTCCTGGAACGATTTCTACCAGACCACTGAGCTCAAACAGGCGAGTGTGTCAACGCACGTCGGGATTACATCACAATTTAAGATGTAAGTACACCGCTATTTATGGTCTATAGCACCGTATTACGTTGTTTGTATTACATATATATGATATAAAAATGTTCTTCTGTCAACATAATATGGGGATGTTCTTTGGTTTTTGGAAAGAAAAATTGGACATCTTACTGATTTTGTAAGGAAAAATTAATACAAACTGCTCTACCGGTCCTCTGCTCCTATCTAGTGGCTGTTTGGTGTACTTACAGGCCAGGGGTTGCAATTTGTTTTTATGGAAATTCATAAAAAATGCCTTAATATCAATGCCAGTAAAGGCATGAGAGTATCACAAATAGACATTGATTAGTTACAGCCTAAATCAATGTAATATGCCAGTGAAGGCATGAGAGTATCAGAAATAGACATTTTAAATAATATTTTGTCATACCATATCGCAGACATGTTCTCCGCAGAACATTGTTTTTGGCTTTCCAACACATGTATTTTCTAAATAGTGGCCCAGAAGTCTGGTTTTATGTGTTTTTATTGTAGATGAGGGGGTTGTGATTACCAGGATATGCAATACTTCATGATACCTGTTACAGAAATGAATATAGGACCCAAAATGTATAAGTAGTAAAATCCGTCCAAAAATCGCTCAGCCCTCTAGGGGGCCTGGAGGGCCCAGTGTAAAATTAGTTGTGCTCAAATGTTTGCATTCCCTAGGAGAATTGGTAATATATGTACAATTTGTAAAGAAAACATGAGTGAGCAGGCAAAGCAGATGTCTGTTATTTCTTATGGGATTCACATTCAACTGTAGTTCTTAACAGAGTGGCACAATCATAAAACAAAACATGGCAACACTGTGTGTTGCCCCCATTAGCATCAATGACAGTGTGCAGTCTTTTGTAATAGTTGTCTATGAGGCATTGAATTCTTGCAGGTGGTATAGCTGCCCATTCGTCTTGCCTCCAGGTCATGCAAGTCTTTGGTTATCTTGCATGAACTGCAGTTTGTGATTTCCCCAGAGTGGCTTGATGATACTAAGGTCAGGAGACTGTGATGGCCACTCCAGAACCTTCATCTTTTTCTGCTGTAACCACTGGAGGGTCAACTTGGCCTTGTGCTTAGGGTCATTGTCATGCTGCAAAGTCCAAGAGCATCCCATGTGCAACTTTCGTGCAGAAGAATGCAAATTGTCTGCCAGTATTTTCTGAAAACATGCTGCATTCATCTTGCCATAACTTTTCACAAGATTCCCCGTGTTTTAGAAACCCAAAACATCAGTGAACCACCACCATGCTTCACAGTGGGGATGGTATTCTGTTCACTATAGGCCTTGTTGACCCCTCTCCAAACACTGCGTTTATGGTTGTGACCATAAATCTCTATTTTGGTCTCGTCACTCCAAATTACAGTGTGCCAGAAGCTGTGAGGCATGTCAAAGTGTTGTTGGGCATATTGTAACCAGGATTTTTTGTGTCATTGGTGCAGTAACGTCTTCTTTCTGGCAACTCGACCATGCAGCTCATTTAAGTATTGTCGTATTGTGCTCCTTGAAACAACCACACTGTCTTTTTCCTGAGGTTAACTGTGGGGTTTTCTTTGTATCCCGAACAATTCTGGCAGTTTTGGCTGAAATCTGAAATTTGTCTGGTCTCCTTTTGTTGTTCCTGTTGGTTCCAATAACCTTTCCTATTGAACCACCATCCTGCCTGAGCCTACATCCGCCACTTAGTGATGGCCAAACGAGGCCTTGTTGAATTAATGAGGCTTTCCAGCAAATTGCTTTGCTAAAAGGCTAATTTCTCGATGACCCGTCTAGACAGCGCTCACTGAGGGCACCTGCTGGTTGAAATAATCAATAGCAAGTCAAATATTGATTACCACAATGAGGTTGGATTGGCTCAAAGGAAGTCATCCACTTCAATAAGGTCACACATCAGTCACTCGCAGTGCGAAGTCAATATAGTTAGTAAAACTGTAGCCTGAAATTGTTTTTGTTACAAAAGCCTGTTCACATTATTAATTTGTGTATTCTAATTTGCCAGTCACGCCCTCCACCACCTGGCTTACTCCTCCAGAGGCCGGTTGGAAAAGCTCTCTGGTGGCAGTCGATCCTCTGGGGCTGGACGTTGATGTGTGCCTCCTTCCTTCTCCTTACCCTGGTCCTTGTTCTGTAGGGGCTCCTCAAAGAGCCTCAACGAGTTGGGAGACAGGAACACCTTGTCGTCCTACTCCAGGTGCCCCTGCCCCCAGGGCTGTGAGGAGCCCCAACGAGAGGGATGGGAGAGGCTCCACTTCTCACCCCTCCGGCACCCATAGCCCCCCCCAATGAACAGATGGGGGGTCTCCTGGGCTGGTGCGTTGGGACGCTGACGTGGTGTACGCCGGTGCCCGCCAGGAGGTAGATCACGGAGGTACTCCTCCTCAGAGACCAGCTCCTTGTCTCCGAGGAGTTCCTCAGTGGTCAAGCTCTGCTTGGGCCTGGTGCGGTTGGTCAATTTGTCATGGTTCAGAGGCAGGAAACGAGGCACAGAGCAATAGGGAATCATCCTTTTAATTGTAAAAACTGAAAACAACAAGAGGAGAGGTACAAACCAGAACTGAAGAGTATCAACAACTTAAATAGGGTCCACCATTTAGAGACAACAAGACACAGCTGTCTCTAATTGGGGAGAACAGAAAACAGTACCACAAAGATGCCTAGAGGCACATCTGCGGTCAGGTCCTGATTGTGGTCCATAGGCGCATAGAGATGCCTAGAAGCCCCAAGCTAGAACCTGACACATTATCTTGCTACCTAGCTTAACCAAGATGAAGGTATGAGTTTAGGCACAAAGTGAAACCCACTAACATAGCATTGTATGATAATGCTATGAATATGTTCCAAAGCCTCACTTGAACGTGATTTATAAAGCCTTTATCAAGCAGTGCTTATTCCATCCATTATAAAGCACAAGTTTACGTCATATTCAACATAGCGGATTATGTCGCATTAGACATTGATATTTATATCACCCAGTTAAGGCATGTTATGAAGCATAACAGTTATAACTGCTTTGTAACACATTTATTTATTGCTTAAGAAGGCATTATGAAAGCATATATAAGCATTTTTAGTCAAACCGATGTTTCAATTTTTTTATTTATTTCTATTTTTTTGAAGGCATTGGAAACGAGACAAAGAAGTTTTGGTTTTATGTCTTCAAACAGAACGGGCCATTACACAAGGACAGTTGGACAGGCCCATAGAAATGCATCAACCCAGCAGCAGGCCCAGTATCTGCTCCTCTGTCCTAGGAGGTACAGGAGGAACACTGCCAGAGCCCTACGAAATGACCTCCAGCTGGCCAAACTGTCAGAAACACACTCCATGAGGGTGGCATGAGGGCCCGACATCCTCTAGTGGGACCTGTGCTCACAGCCCTTATGCCTTGATCCAGGTCTAGGAGATCCCCCAGGACACCATCCATTGTCTCATCAGCAGCATGCCTCGACATTGTCGGGAGTGCATACAGGCACATGGGGGCCATACACACTGCTGAGCCACATTATGAGTTGCCATGATGAAATTCACGCAAGTTGGAAAAACGTGTGATTTCAATTGTTTACATTGATGTTCGGTGTGAGTTTGAATCCAGCCTTCAATCTGTGGGTGATTTTGGTTTCCATTGACCGTTGTTACATCATTTTGTTCTCAACGAATTACACAATGTACAGTAAAGATTTTGATCTTTAATGTATTTCGTTCATCTGCCATAAATAATTGCAATCCACTCCAGACCATTCCCAGGAACTGGGCTGATCCAAGCCATCCAGCAGCCATTTATATCTAAATCAGAGGCTGTACAGATCAGTTTGTGTGATTCCTTAATAACCACTGGTCCAGCCTGGGCTAGTGTCTGACTCTGAACACCTGTTGATAAAGAGAGGATTTAAAAACAACAATGCATTTCAGTACACACAACCATATGTTAAATAAAATACTCTTAAAGTCTTTCCCTTACAATCCTATAATCAGAAGCACTTTTTATGTAAGCTTTGTTAACACATGTAGGACTATGGTCACTTTCTAGATTAGATTAGATTCAACTTTATTGTCATTGATCAGTACGAGTACAGTACAGTGAAATGCAGTTAGCATATAACTAGAAGTGCAAATAGAAGAGGGCAGGGAATTTACAAGTATTAAGTGTATGTTTGTGCAAGTGGGAATGAATAGTTGTGCGATGAGGCAAATGCAAGTACAAATGACAATTGTGACTGTGCAAATAGCCCAAGTAAACAAATGTTTGTCAGTCTGTCTTCTTCCTTCTACAGTCAGAAAAGTAGTGATGGAAGTGTTAAGTTTTGCATTGACTCCTCCTTAATGAGTGGGAAGGACATAGATATTAAACAGAAACTCAGATATCTAAACCATGTCCATAGGGACATGGGTAGAATAATTACATTTACTTAATTACAAATCAAACATTTGTGGATTTCAGTTGTTTTCTTACAAACAATTTTCAACATAAATCCAATGTCGCCTTACAATAATTTGTCAAACAGAACAAAATGACAGTGTACCATCTGTAATTCAGTTAAATTAATACTCAGAAACACTTTTGTTGCCAGCGGTTTAGACATTAATGGCTGTGTGTTGAGTTATTTTGAGGGGACAGCATATTTACACTGTTATACAAGATGTACACTCACTATCTAACATTGTAGCAAAGTGTAATTTCTTCAGTGTTGTCACATGAAAAGATATAATCAAATATTTGCAAAAATGTGAGGGGTGTACTCACTTTTGTGAGATACTGCATTCATGTCTCAGTCCTTTCCATGGGTGAAACATTGGGATCTTCTATCCAATTTAAGAATCTGGAATATAGATTAGCCCTAGACCCCAATGCTCTTCAAACAACATGGGGTGGCGTTTTATGGCAAAAATGTAATTTACTATTGACCGTAGAAAGACTGCCCTTTCACAACCAAATAATGCAACCTTTCGATAGACTCTTGTGCCTTCTCGCGCCGCTTAGGTGTGCGGAAATTCCCTGAATATGTATAGTACCCTCAGTCATTTGTTAATGCTTACTGAATTATCACAGTGTGATTGTTTTTGGGATTGTCGATATAATCTGAATTATAGTTTGTTATCCTTACAGTTAGCTTATAAAATATGACAGGTAGCCTATGCTTTGGTTTTTCACATTCATTGATATTTAGTGTATAATACTGTGTCGCCTGTTTATTTTAATCATGGGATTGATGTTGACTGAGACATGAACACAATTGTCTTACTAACTCTCGCAGTAAGAGATCTGCTTGATCAGTTTTTATATTTTGCTGCAGCCTCCTGTGTCACTGTGTTTCGGGCACAGTAATAAACAGCAGAGTCTTCAGTCTTCAGGCTGTTCATCTGGAGAGACACCTGCTGCTTGCTATTGTCTCTGGAGATGGTGAACCGACCCTGAAAAGACTGGGAGTAGTAGGTGTTTGTACCACTTGGAGCAGAAATAAGAGCAACAAAGTCAAGCCCTTTTCCTGAAGCCTGTTTTATCCAGCCGATGGCAGCGTCATTATTTGATATTCCAGCATATGTACAGGTTAGTGTGTGGGAATCTCCAGGCCTTTTAACAACCGGTTCAGACTCAGTCAGTGTCTGGCCGTTAATTCCTGTGAAAATAGAAAGTAAAGGTATAAATTCCTACAGCTTCTCAACATTCATTTAGATTTCATTGAACATAATAAGCATGTCACCTGTCAGGCATATTATCAGTAGCAGTAATTCAATAACAAACTTCATGTTGAAGGAAGGTGACAGTTCTTCTGTCTAGTCAGGTCTTCAGACACTGCTTCAGTCTGCAGTGAGATAAGTAGTGATGGAAGAGATTCATTTTGCATTGACTCCTCCTTACAGGGTGGGAATATCACAGAGTGATGACGGCCCAATCCCAATGTCCACACTCACAGACTCACAGACTTTGAAGCACGTTCTCGCTAAGTCTGTGAGGGCTTAGGGCTGTCCCACTGTCAAATTGTCAAGTGCGCATTGACTCTCTCATAGACATTTATATCTCTCATAGACTTTTTATTTTATGTTTTTTACTTTCTTCGCGGCCAAGGCATTTAATAGACCGACTGCCTGATTTATGTGTCTTGCAGACTCTTGCCCTACAGAGTGGACAAGAGGTAATTGTCAATAATCTATATTTGTCAATAATCAATGTACTATTTTTGGTCAAAACAGCATTGTTAGGCAAAAACTAATATAAAACGTTGAATATACTAGGTGTGTAATAAGGTGATTACATTCCTCTGATTTCATGTGTTCTATATGCCATCTCAAATCCTTGTTAATGTAGTGCAGTTTACCGTTCTTCTCTTATAAAGCGGGTTTTCTGGGATTTTGCGATAACATGCGATAACTTGCAATGAGTCTTTTACAGCGCTGTGGAGGAATTTTGGCCCACTCATCTTTGCAGAATTGTTGTAATTCAGCCACATTGGAGGGTTTTCGAGCATGAACTGCCTTTTTAAGGTCATGCCACAGCATCTCAATAGGATCCAGGTCAGGACATTGACTAGGCCACTCCAAAGTCTTCATTTTGTTTTTCTTCAGCCATTCAGAGGTGGAATTGCTGGTGTGTTTTGGATCATTGTCCTGCTGCAGAACCCAAGTTCGCTTCAGCTTGAGGTCACGAACAGATGGCCGGACATTCTCCTTCAGGATTTTTTAGAAGACAGCAGAATTCATGGTTCCATTTATTACAGCATGTCTTCCAGGTCCTGAAGCAGCAAAACAGGCCCAGATCATCACACTACCACCACCATATTTTACTGTTAGTATGATGTTCTTTTTCTGAAATGCGGTGTTACTTTTACGCCAGATGTAATGGGACACCTTCCAAAAAGTTCAACTTTTGTCTTGTCAGTCCACAGAGTATTTTCACAAAGGTCTTGGGGATCATCAAGATGTTTTATGGCAAAAATGAGACGAGCCTTATTGTTCTTTTTGCTCAGCAGTGGTTTTCGTCTTGGAACTCTGCCATGCAGGCCATTTTTACCCAGTCTCTTTCTTATGGTGGAGTCATGAACACTGACCTTAACTGAGGCAAGTGAGGCCTGCAGCTCTTTGGATGTTGTTGTGGGGTCTTTTGTGACCTCTTGGATGAGTCGTCGCTGCGCTCTTGGGGTAATTTTGCCACTCCAGGGAATGTTCACTACTGTTCCATGTTTTCGTCATTTGTGGATAATGGCTCTCACTGTGGTTCCGTGGAGTCCCAAATGTTTAGAAATGGCTTTATAACCTTTTCCAGACTGATGGATCTCAATTACTTCCTTTCTCATTTGTTCCTGAATTTCTTTGGATCTCGGCATGATGTCTAGCTTTTGAGGATCTTTTGGTCTACTTCACTTTGTCAGGCAGGTTCTATTTAAGTGATTCCTTGATTGAGAACAGGTGTGACAGTAATCAGGCCTGGGTGTGGCTAGAGGAATTGAACTCAGGTGTGATAAACCACAGTTGAGTTGTGTTTTAACAGGGGGGGCAAACACTTTTTCACACAGAGCCATGTGGTTTTGGATTTTGTTTTCCCTTAATAATAACAACCTTCATTTCAAAACTGCATTTTGTGTTTACTTGTGTTATCTTTGACTAATATTTAAATTTGTTTGATGATCTGAAACATTTAAGTGTGACAAACATGTAAACAAATAAAAAATCAGGAAGGGGGCAAAGACTTTTTCACACCACTGTATATATATTGAATTAAATGAAGTGAGTAATAAATGAGTAATATAAAATAAAATAAAAAACACTTTCACAATGTTCTTGCTATACTGAAAATATAAGTACATATAGAACATAACTTCTATTTAAGAATTTCATACAGTTTTGTCTTGTGACATGTCTTACTGGAGGTGTTTTTTTTATAACAGATATGAAGCCATTATATATAAAATGATATGAGGTCTATCTCTGCTGCACTGGCTGCTTCTTCATCTTCATGTAGTTGATCAAAGTGTTAATCTGGCTGGGCACCAGGTGTCTCCTGTTACAAGGCATAAGTCTTTCTTTTGAAGTTATGGTACACGCTGGATGCATTTACAGTGTTTTCTTTTCCCTGTAAAAATACAGAGGCAGAAGTAATGACGTACTGCCTTCCGAAGTTTGATTTGTAAGCAAAAAACGAATACTAATGTATAGATCTGATATTTTTGTTTAGCAAATCTATCACTAACTCAGAGGTCTCCAATCCCATAAATAACATTTCCTGTCAGAATATGGTGGTGGGTTCCTCATTTGTTGTAAGAATGAAATACTCTATCAATGTCTTTGCCTAAATTGTTTGAGCTTTTGCTTCTAAAAATCTCTGAACACCTGTAAACTCTGACCCCTTACCTGTCCTTAGACAGACATTATGTTATTCTGTGATTTGAATTGGGACATGCTCAAAACCTCTAAAATGGCAAATAATTAACCATCTCCCCTGAGTTGAGGATGCCTTGAAAATATAAAAAACAGCGATGAAATCATGATATTCATAGAATGAACCACCAGCACGAACCAGTGGAGGAAAAATAAACCTGGATGGATGTGCAGTGTTTGGCCACATTGTTGGCATCTTCACATTAATGCTCCTGAGAGAAGCAAAAAAGAGAGGAAGTAATACTATATTGGCTAGACAGATGTTGACAGGGGATTTGTTGGTTTTTGTACAGTTCCTTCACCAACTACCATTACAGTGTATGTCGTGCACAATAATAAACAGCAGTGTCCTCTGCTCTCAGATTCTTGGCCTCTAAGAACTGTGTACTTGTGGGGACGTCTTCAGTCAGGGTGAACTGGCCTTTCAGTGAGTCTGCATAGATAACATCACTGCCTGAACCAGTGTTCATTCTACAAATCCACTCCAGTCCTTTTCCTGGTTTCTGCCTTATCCAGTGCATGTTGTAGCTTGTCATTGAATACCCAGAGGTTATACATGACAGTTTAACAGCATCTCCAGGTTTTCTCACTTGGAAAGGAGTCTGATCCAGTCTGATGTCACAACAAACACCTAAAAAATAAATATATTTAACACTGCTGAAAATGTTGTATTTATACCAATATTATGTTACCACTCAGATATTAAGCCACCATGAAATGTTTTACTTACTGTGTATGAAAATCACCATGACAACTAATCTCCAATGACTTTTCAGCTCCATTGTTTAGTGATAGTGAGTGCAGGACCTTCTGTAATGTCAGTCCAGCAGCCTAATGAGAATGTTAGAGCTGTGTTTGTATATAAAACAATGATGGTGTGGGATGCTTTGCATAGACCGCCCTCTAGGGGCTTAAATAGAGAACCATAGTGAGACATTCTTTAGAAAATTATAGCTAGACTCTCTTTCTTATAGTCTTTGTAGTTCATATTTTAATTATGAAATATCTTTACTTTATTCAACAGGTTTTCTATGAATATATTTGATTGTTTTAATTGCTTATATATGATGTGCACCTAGCCATTTGTCACACTGATAAGACTATGTTCACTACATCCAAAATATTCAGTGGCAATACACTTTGCAGTTACACATACACATTGCAGTTACATAGTTTAGCCGACACTCCATTTCAGAGTACCTGTCAGTAGAGAGAGCGTACATTGTCATACACAACACACAACAAAACAAATGTCAGCTATGTGTAAAGGCCATCTGTAACAATTAATAAAAATGGTTCTGACTGAACCATGACAATAAGACAGCTTACTGTCTGGTAATTGGCAGTCCGTATGTTGTGTTATTTTGTGGAAATGTGTTTTGCTGTTTTACTTGGGGTTTAAGACTATGTATGCAAAAGTTATGTTGCATTATTAGTTACTTTTGTCAAGCTGTCATATACGGATCGGTTGTCTAGAGATTGCTCTCTTTAAATTGCACCTCTGAAAAAGGTATGTTGTCTTCTGCTCTATTACTTAGATATGTGAAAAACTATGTAAATTTTTCCTCTGATCTAATAGTGATGTGTTTATATTTCAAAACCAGCACAGGACACAGCTAGGATAAAAAAATACAATAAGTGATCCGTTTCATTTTCTACCGTTTATAAACCAAACTTTTTACACTATGATTATTGGGCACTTTATGGACCATTACTTCCCCAAGAGACTCACAGGATACAACTAGCAGCAGAACCAGCAGAGATGCAAAGAATATGGTTTATGTTGAAGATGATCTGGTGGGAGCTGATCATTTGTGCTTTGACTGAGACAAACAGTCCACTATTCGTATGGGGGGGTGTTAGGCTCCTTTGCATTTGGAGTTGGTATAAGTTGAGAGGTGATTTGAGCTGATTGTGAACTTTGGATTCTTAATTCCTCACAGAGTATTTTACTATATTATAATCATTATCATTAAACCTTTAATATTGTTACATGTTATTTTATTTAGGCAGTTCTAAAGGAGCTGTCCTTGGTCTATTAGTGATTTTAGATAACATTTGGTACTTTCATCTGGTATCTATGATTATATTTCCGATTACGTTTTAATGACCTACATTAGAATGAGATCTAATATACAGATGAACTCAAATATAGCTAATATGCAAACTGAATGCATATATTTTAAATGTCAAATGATACCAAAAAGTATTTGACAATATAATTGCAACTAAACATACAGTATGTGCATGAACAATTTTTAATGTAAATTTCAAATATCTTGAACGTCCACGTCCTGAATAGTTGTGAGTGACTGGCAGTGGATATGTATTTGTCTAGTGATGCAAAATGTACCCGAATGCTCAATTGTTTATAAAACAGGCAATTGGTTGTGTGGTTATCATTTTAAATTTGATTCTTGAATACTTGGTAATGGACATATGTAAAATGATTTTTTTAACACTGATTATGTTGACATTTTAGCTAACTATTGGATATGTGCTATACAGACCCTTGTTTAGCAATTAACTGTCTGAGCTGATCAAGCAAAAACACCTGCTCAAGTGCAATGCTTTGACCTCTGAGAAGCAACATTCAGGGAAACATGGAACCAGTGCACTAAGTCAACCAGGAAAGCAAAGATAGTTTTTACAAACAACAACTTGCTGCCTGTTGTTCTGACACATAAAACTTGTGGACACTATAAAGTCTATGGAAAATAAATAATTATCCTGTCAGCTGCCTACAACACAATAATCTGCAGAGTGAGTGACACAACAGAATGAAAGGCTGCATAGCTACACATGACATACCCCACAGATCTGCAAACACCAAGTTAGAATAGTTACTAATTAAGATCTAAATGATCTGTAAATAAGAGTTCATTTAGGTCTTTATTAGGAATGTCCCTTACCTACAGAACACAGCCAAGAACTGAAAAACACAGACTTTCAACCCTGCATGTATTTCACTAGCATAGAGTGGGGAGAGGAGTGGCAAAGCACATCCTGTAATCACTGGACTTAATCAAGAAAAACAATAGCTGGCAGACATTGACATGAACTGTGAGACTGGGAGTTTATTTTTAATCAGGCCTACATTTGCATGGCGCAGGACAACATGATGCAAACCGTGTGAGCTGATTAGCAAAACTCTGGTCCCATCATAGCCTAAATTAAACCCTTCTACAACACATTATTCACATCATACCACAAACGTCTGAAGTTGTACTGGTAAAAAAGCCATCTGATTTTCAAGAGCAAATCCGAATGTACAGTGCCTTGCGAAAGTATTCGGCCCCCTTGAACTTTTCGACCTTTTGCCACATTTCAGGCTTCAAACATAAAGATATAAAACTGTATTTTTTTGTGAAGAATCAACAACAAGTGGGACACAATTATGAAGTGGAGCGAAATTTATTGGATATTACAAACTTTTTTAACAAATAAAAAACTGAAAAATTGGGTGTGCAAAATTATTCAGCCCCTTTACTTTCAGTGCAGCAAACTCTCTCCAGAAGTTCAGTGAGGATCTCTGAATGATCCAATGTTGACCTAAATGACTAATGATGATAAATAGAATCCACCTGTGTGTAATCAAGTCTCCGTATAAATGCACCTGCTCTGTG
>JACXGI010010416.1:0-18451 GCA_016801175.1 Esox masquinongy
CCCCCCCCCCATCCCAGGTGTTCTTCATCTGCTGGAGCACGACGAGGACTACGTGTTCACGCTACCGTGTGCCTACGCCCGCTCCATCCTCACCGTGCCCTGGGTGGAGCTGGGAGGGAAAGTGTCCATCAGCTGTGCCAAGAGCGGATACTCCGCCACCGTCACCTTCCACGCGAAACCCTTCTACGGGGGGAAAATACACAGGTGTGTGTGAGAGAAAAAAGAGAGAGCGAGAGAGAGACCAAAAGTGAGTGTGTGTGCAGGTCTGAGCATGAGCATATGTGGTATAAACGTGTGCGCGTGCGTGTGCGCGTGCGTGCGCGATCTTGTGTCTATATGCGTTGCGTGTGTTCACAAGATTTTGACCTCATCACAACATACACACATTTTAGAACCCTTTATATCACTCCCTGTTAGAGTGTCAGCGTGTGTGTGTGTGTGTCTGACCCAATGATGAGCCACGTACTGCCCGTGGTCACTGTTATTGGTCCGTGACAGAGTGACAGCGGAGGTGAAGCACAACCAGACAGGCACCATCGTGTGTAAGGCCCAAGGGGAGTGGAACGGTGTCCTGGAGTTCACCTACAGCAGCGGGGAGACCAAGGTGATCGACACCTCCAAGCTCCCTGTCATCAGGAAGAAGATACGGCCCGTGGAAAAACAAGGGCCCTATGAGTCACGGTGAGTGTGTGTGTGTGTGTGTGTGTGTTGGGGGGGCGTGTTGGAATACAGGGTTTGAATTGGGATAAATAAGGTGGTTTGAATCCTGAATGCTGATTGGCTGACAACTGTGGTATATGAGAATGTATACCAAAGGTATGATGTCATGTGACCGGTTTATAACAGCAATAAGTAATCTCGGTAGTTTATACTCATATACCACAACCCCTCACCTCCTCATGTATCACAACCCCTTGCCTCCTCATGTACCACAAACCCTCGCCCCCTCATGTACCACAACCCCTCACCTCCTCATGTACCACACACAACCCCTCGACTCCTCATGTACCACACACAACCCCTCGACTCCTCATGTACCACACACAACCCCTCGACTCCTCATGTACCACACACAACCCCTCGACTCCTCGTATACCACAACCCCTCGACTCCTCGTATACCACAACCCCTCGACTCCTCGTGTACCACAACCCCTCGACTCCTCGTATACCACAACCCCTCGTATACCACAACCCCTCGACTCCTCATATACTGTAAAGCCTGATGGTCACAACACTTCATGTCTTCCATCGTGGCCATAGTAACATGATGTCTGGCGCGGGTGAGCGTATAACAGTTCCAATTAGGAAGTGTGCTGTATATTCCATTAGACCCAAACACATCTGAAGCCTTCTCCCTGCATCCCAACCTCACGAAATGTGTCACAATCTCCCAGTATGCAGATCTTTTACACAGTGGTGTTTTGTGAGTGAGAAATTTGGGTGTTAACGTAGTAGTAGACATAGAATTACAATGAACAATTAAAAGCTCTCCTACCCACATGGGGATCGAACCTGCAACTCCAGCGTTCCAAGCACCATGCTCCACTAACTGAACCACACGGCACTTGAATTAAGATGCCCCGTTCTATACATTTTATTTCTATGGTAAGCGCATTATGCAGTGGTAGGATGATACACTGGTACTACACGGTGCAGATCTTATTGCAGGCGGTAATTTGCCCTGAGGAAATAAACCTGTGATATACCCGGGCTGAGTCCAGCTGAAGCTGGAGCTGTGGTGGCTGGTGTGTTAATCTCCTCTAAGAGGCTTGTCTCTGGATCAGGAAGTAGAAAAAACAAGCTGAACGTTAAGCAACAGTCGTCACATAGCCACCTCTGGGCATGAGTACTAGTCATGTGAATATGGTAACTATAGTAACTACACAACTACAGATGGAGAGAGAGAGGATTTGGAGAGGGAGGGGGCAAATGGAGGGAGAGGAGGTGGAGGGAAAGATCTATGAAGACAGAGAGAGAGAGGATTTGCCGAGGTGGAGGGAGAGGTGGTGGAAAGAAAGATCTAAGAAGACGGACAGAGTTCGCCTAATAAACAGGCTAAGAGATTAGCCTGTTTATTATTAACTGTTTCAGCTGTCGATGGAGCTGCTTTACTCCATCACTGGTCGCTGTGTGTCTGTCGTCTTTGTTGGTGTGCCGTCAGGCCCAGTGGATTATTGTTATTGTAGTTTTAGCAATTACAACTTTTTCTCATGCTGAAGTTAAGTTTTTGACTAGAAAAACTACAACACCCTAAAGCTTGTTATCTCAGTTAGTTTGGGTCATGAAGTAAAACAGCACTTCAAACTAAGAAAGAAAATATGAATTAAGTGGAATTAGGCAAATTAAAATGTCAGTTCGATTAGTTATTTAAAGGAGCAATCTGGAGTTATTAAATGGTTTGTTTGAGCTAGAAATTAATGATGTGAGAAATCTGACTCATAAATGCCAGTGAAAGCACGCGCCACAACACAATATGGACTCTAACACACACGATCCGAATGGTTATCGACGAAAACATCTGTTAATTTTGCTGCTCCGTTTGGGCTTCATATTAGTGGTCATTTCCTAGGAAATTCTCAGAGGTGCCCTCATATCGGTACATTACCAAAAACACGGTGGCCATTCTGAAACCCGACCAGACCCTCTTCGTTCATGGGTCTACCTGGTCCCATTTACTCCCATCTGGTTTCATCAAGATAATATACATGAAAACCCAGTGTACAGTCAACCGGTCCCTGAGGATCTCCCCATATGCGCCGCGCTTTGGACGATCTGTGGTTTATTGCCTCATGAAATATTTCCTTAAAGCCAGACACAGGAAGTAAACAGAATATCCTACGTTTTTTGAGTTTGGATTTGACCTCTCAAATTTGAAATATTACATCTAGTTAGGGAGGGATTACATTCTTACTAAAGGAATGCCATGCATGGCTTGCCAGTTGGAGCGAGATGCGGTTCACACGTAGCAAATGTCGCTTCGCTGTCTGCACGTGTGACGTTAACACATTCCACTGATTAGATTTCTTGACCCTTCGTAACGAAATAACTCATAAAAAAATGGACTGTAGCCGACTTAGGACCGACGCTTACCAGGCCTGGCTACAACGAGGAAGCAAATACATAATATTGAGGATCGGTTGAGGAATCTGCATGGAGAGCTTCCGTCTCCTAGATACCATGGCGTCAGAACATTTCATCTGCAGATCAGCTAATCTAATTGGGGTGTTGTCTGGCAATGCAAAGTGTTGCGTCAATACACCATCTAAAACAGATAGGATCAGCGGTTAATTAAACCCATTCTCCAGAGCTCTCCGGGGATTTCTCCCACTGGCCTTGCTTCAGTTGAGACTCGGGATAGGGAACAATAAAAAGAGAGAGAGAGCAAGACAGAATCACGTGTTTGGTGTGTAAAGTGGTTTACCAGGCCATTGTCATCCTGAAGACGTACCAGAAACAATTCCACTTTAAGATAATTTTCTGTCATTTGATTTGAAAAACGGGTACGACAGTGCTAAGGTTGTCACAGTGTGGCACATTGAGAATATGGTCTCAAACCGTAATGCGCCTCAGGTCAGGATTCAAATGGAAACAAAAGCAGAAGGGCAAGAATTAATGGCGAACAAAGCCTAAGACAGCTAACAGGGCGTGTCATGATATGGGAGCGCTGATCGTTATGTTTTCATGTACAGGCATTTGTGGCAGCACGTCACCTCAGCTCTGAGGTCAGGAAACATTGACTCGGCAACGGAGCACAAGCATCACCTGGAGGAGCGCCAGAGAGCAGAAGGCCGACAGAGAGCGGCCTCCGACACGCCCTGGAAACCCAAGTACTTCATCAAGGAGGTGAGGAATCACGACCAAACCTGACATTATCCAGCATGGACTGCTACTTGTTGCCAGAAAATTTGAATCCCTGTTGTGAAGTCCCACCTAACTTTGAGGTTAACCTCAGACAAAATTACCTCAAAACTTTGAAGTTAACCTCAAACATTAATTGCCTCAAACTTTGAGGATTCGGTTTCTTTTGTCTTGTCTTCTTAGTTGACGGCTGGCAACATCATACAAAAAACATTGACCGCAGGCGCCCTCTAGTGACCGACAGTTGAACTAAAGGCTCAGTTGACTGTCCTTCCCGATTTCCTCTACCTACCTGTCTCCACGTTTCCGGAGCACTAAATGTTTTCATTTTCTGCCTGTGTCGTGTTTCAGGGAGAGAGCTGGGTGTACCACAACCCCCTGTGGAAGGCCCACTGACGAGGGGAGAGGCCTCATGGGGGTGGGGCCACATGCCAGCTGCCAGTCAGAACACAGCGGACTGCTGGTGGCGGTGGCATCACACACAGAGAGGACTGGCCAGTCAGCCTCAGGAGGAGAGTCGAGGAGGACAAAGGGTTGTGTCCCAAATAGCACCCTATACCCTATTGAGTGCTCATCGTTTAAAAGGGTTCACTAGGTAGGGTGCTATTTCAGATTCACCCAAAGGACTGTGTTGGATGAGGAGCCTATTTCTCAGTCACTGAAAAAACACGGAAGGTGCCAAAGACTATCAGAGGGACTTTTATTACAGTGGGATGCGCGGCTCACTGAGTGTAGTAACAGAAGACGATCCAGGAAACCGGGCGGCCGTTTTGGAGACGGACCGGGTCGAACCAGGAAGACCCGTGGGGAGGGACAGATCACGAGCAATACATCGCTGGCGGTTAAAGATAGAAGAACAGTTACCAAGATTTTTTTTATGTAGCGTAGAATCCCAATACCAGTAGAATAAACATTCACACTCTAGTACCTTTCTCACTTTTTCTTTTGTCGGTGTGGTAGCGTTGTGCAATGTCGTCATACGCCACGGGATGGGCTTGCTTTTCTGCTGGACTGAATGACGTGAGATAGGTGTGTGAATTGCCAAGGACCTGAACACGGTGTGTCCAAACTCGTACAGAACATCTTTCAGCCCCTCCGCTGGGTGGCCGGTGTTCAGCGGTGTGAGAAAGACTCCACGCCGTCGAGCCATTGAAACGGAAGGCATTAAGTGGAAGACCGAGACAGTATCATTTCCCATGATTAAATTTTTCCCCCATACACTACAGCGAATTATTCAACATTTTCATTTCATAGTTGTTTTTAATCATCTTTGTCAGTGAGTCTTGTGTTTTGTCATTGACTTGGGCATTGTGTAGAATGTAATCATTGTACTATAGCAGGCAGGAACCGCTGTCTTCCGACAGGTGGCGTGATTTAAAGCAGACATGCATTGCTAGGGGCAGCAATATAACGGTCCTTTCAAAGCCACTTTCCCGCCTGCCCTTTCAGTGTTGTGGCGGTTAATAAACCGTGACGTACAGCAGTCTACTGCCCCAGCCGATCAGCCCTTTTTATGTCCTAACCTTGAAGAGATCTTGGGGACAGCTCCACAACATAGTTCTGTTGTACGATTTGTTTGAGGGGGTGGGGGGGCGGGTGTTTAGAAATTAAGATATGTTTTTGTCAATTTGCTGTGACCATTGACAGTGTACTGTAGTCTTGTCCACCAGCCATCCCCTCATGGGACTGAGCTGGAGAATAAGGGTAGCTTTTATCTAACCAAACAGAAGCGTTGCTTGATTACTGACATGTTTTTTTTATTACGTGCTGTGGTGGTGCTAACAACGTGTCTCCAACCTAACTGTACAGGAGAGCTTCATCCACTAGGACACCTCCATCAATGGTCTAGCTACCAACGAGTGGGCAGAACCGAAACATTTATCATCAGTCAAAGTCACTTGTGGTTTTGTGATGACGGGGGTCGTCCCGAATGAGCGGCGTTTTCGCTTGCCTTACTTCGACTGTCAGCCACCCACTGTTAGACACTTGGTTGACCGTAGACACTTAATCCTTGAAACAACTCTATCCTAACCCTTACCTGAGCCGTTTTCAATGTCAACTTCAGCGGGGTGAAGTTGGGTCTGCATCCCAAGGATCTTACCTAGCATTTACACTTTGTGGACGTGAAGATGGAGAAAGAAGCGATGTAAAGTTTTACATTTCCTGCAGTACCTATTGTTTGGACTGTGCTTGAGTTGGGCAGGAATTCAGTGGAGACAAGTACCACCACTCCGAATGTTCTAATGCTTGAGCTCCTGTTCCCCTTATATTTATATTTAATCATTTAGCAGACGCTCTTCTCCAGACATTTCTAGAATATCAGATAACAAGTAACGTGGAGCTCCTGCACCTAAATACAAATGGCACCTAAAAAGAGTATGGGCACCTGTTTCTGTCCAGGTCAAGCACCAGTCAAATCAAGCACTAACCATGAGTATGTAACATGGGAGCGTGAGAATCAATTAACCCTTTTCACAAACCAAACTGCTGGCCGGGATAATTTTCTTTCGCTGTCCGTTTCAGCAAGGGAATGTGGAACCAGGCCAGCCCAGTGTAGCTCGGTTTGGCTTGGCTCAGTGGTGCATAAAGCTCCTAACTCCTTCGTCCTGACCTGTCGTCAGTAGAAGACCAATAACCTTTTTAAGTGTGAATGTTGTTATGTGTGTTACGCACACCAATGCAGTGTGCATCACCAGTCACTGAGCTTTGACCAAACACCGTTTGTGTACATCCTAATTACTTCTGAAGCTGTGCACTACTAAGGGAACGAGGCACTGTCGAGATGTCCACCTGCGTAGAACCTATGCAACACTTGATGTAGAAAGTAGTCTTAAGACATCCGGACAGCCAGAGGCTGGGGTTTCCAAATATATACAATGTATTTGTTTAAATAAAGATTTCATGATGATTACGGTCTGTGGGTGTCTGTGGTTTGGGATGGTGAATTTGATTGGGATTCACACTGAGAAAACATCTTAACATTTCAGTTTTGCCGACCCAATTTTCTAGAGTTACTTACAGTTTGTGCACTGATTTAATGATAGCTAGGAGGGACATTGGAGACCCGAGAAAACAATGATCTTTTTTTCTTAAGAAAATAATAGTTTCATCATGGAGACTTGCTGAAAAATCTCTCTTATGCTAACTGATTGAGAAGTGCTGCCACACATTTACAATATTTCCCAAGAAGACAGTGATCACAAAATGATCCGATACTACTTTTTACAAAAGTAACCTCTTTCTCCCTTCCCCCAAAATAGTTCACAATAGGTTTTCCAGGCATCTGTGTGGAGCTATCCACAAAGATTGATCAAAACATGAGAGAATCACAAAATCCCTGTTGATTCTGGACAATTTTGCTAGTTAGTGGAACAGTCAAGGCTTAAACCTAAAAGGTTTATCTTTCACTCTCAAACCAACCAGCATCTATTACCTTAAAACAGATACGGACAAAACTACACAATTTATGTAATAGAACAAGAAATGGATCTCTACACAGAAAAGGCCAGTGGTCAGTGTTACCACTGTTTCATTCTGTCTCATTCTCTGTTGATCAGGGGCAACGGACAACTAACATAACTCAAGCCTGGTGTTTCATTCTGTCTCATTCTCTGTTGATCAGGGGCAACAGACACCTAACAGAACTCAAGCCTGGTGGGTCACTTAAGTCTAATATAAATATATTTTCCCTTACAGTTTTCTGTGCCCACACAGTTCTGGTAATTGGTTTTGGACTATCTAGAGATTAGTACCATGTTTTTTTTTTCTTAGACTTTGTCAAGGTTTGAAACACAAAAATTTCCTTAATAGAAAGATGCCAAAGTGGCATGATGTAGAATTTTTATATAATATGAGAAAAAAATATCTGCAGTAATAGTGGAATAATATTGCTCTACACATACTAACAAGAAAATATTTTGGGTGAATACAAAAGCAAATCCTGAACTGCACTATTTCCATTTGCCCTGAGAAGACACATCCAGCCTCTTTACTATCAAGACAGGCAATCATCTATTCTCAAACAAGCAATAGCAGGAAGGGTGAAGCCAAATACCTCTGTCAGTGAATTACAGCTTTTCTAAGCTGGGCAACTACAAGTTGATTAAATTAAAATAAAATTCAAAATTAAAATCTTAATTCCAGTTGGTTGTAAAAGTGCTGTCTTTTACAACAAACTGAGTAGAGGATGTTTCTTACTGAATTTCAACACCAGCAGAAATCCCTCCCTGCCCTAACACACCTGATTCAAATGATTGGCTCATTATCCATAGACAATGCTGTTGAAATTTCAACACAAGCGTTGTGTATGAAGGATAAAAAACTGACAAGCTATCATGACAAATTGAGGGGTTAAACTTTCAGAGAAAACTTTGCTTAGAATAGACATGAATGTAGAGAAGCCCCTGAAATAACTAAATTATCCACCAGAGTGTTACACAGGAAAGAAAAGAGCGCAAGAAACAGCTCCAACAAAAGTGCATCAGAACAAATGTGTACACGGACCAACTGAAAATCTTAAAATCTTAGTCTATGGCACTTTAACATCGTTCAGGTTATTCAAAAACAAACAGCTTATAACACAGTGTTAAGTTCACTGATAACATATCGTACCTCTCTGACGTCTATGCCGAGATAAGTAAGTAGCAGCCTGTGGGCTTACTGTATTTGCAAATCGCAAACATATTTGTCTCTCACGGAATAGGGTGATATCGTTTAAAACATCCAAATCTTGGAAAACCTGATTATTTACTAAATGGTTCTCGCAGAATCACTTAGTAAAGCCAACAGCGTTGTCTATGTCAGTGCTTCTCAACCCTGCTCCTGGAGCCCCCCCCTGTCCTGCATGTTGTAGGTCTCTCCCTGCTCTATCACACCTGATGTAGCTCATCAAGGACACGATAATGAACTGATCATTTGAATCAGGTGTGTTGGGGCAGGGAGAGACCTACAACATGCAGGATGGTGTGCCTCCAGGAGCAGGGCTGAGAAACACTGGTCTGCGTCATGCTGAACCAGCATGTGATGAACTCATTTATGCGCACATAATGTAGCTTACTGTTATAGCCTAGCTGTTTACTCACCAGACAAAGTAAAAATGGGTCAGTAGTGGAATGCTTGGTACAAGGCTTGATTCATCTTAGGTGTGTACGTCTAAAGGCTATGGTTAAAGGCAGATGCGTGTTGCTGATGCGGCAGATTTTTCAAAGGCATCAAAACCAGTAAAACGTCTTGCATTCCAGACATTCACTCATGCATTTTTGTCTGTTGGTTTCTCTAACAGCTGTGATTAATGGAAATTAAGCCACTGTTTTGCTGAGGAATAATTAGCCACTGTTAATTAAAACAAATGTACTTTCACTCACTTCCCAGGTATAAAGAGATGTTGAGCTTCTGAATTAATTGGTTTTCTAATCTCTGATTGGCTGATCAGACTTGTTGGTGTCAACTAAAGCATAACTTACTGGTCTAACCTGGTTCACTGAAAACTCCTCCCCTGCCTCGCCTGTCTTGTGCAAACTGGGTGCAGTTCGTTATTATAACATTGATCTCTCAGGAGTTCAGCTCTGTTGGATCAGATTTTGGTTCACAAGGAGAGTGACAGGACAATACCCCACCATTTTCAGAATTGTAATCTTGACATGCAGCTTGACTTTTGTGTGCCAATTCTTTGATTTGAGCGTTTGTTTTCCTCTTGAAAAGTGGACATTTGTTCGGTGTGAACTTTTATTTTGAAGAAGTTACAGCGCAGGGAGCAGCACTGTGTGAAAACATGGCACTCAGATCGACTGCACCTGACCAGGACCTCTGCTGTCCAATCTGCCATGACATCTTTAGAGCTCCTGTTGTCCTGAGGTGTAGCCACAACTTCTGTAAAGCCTGCCTGGAGCCAGTCTGGAAACTCAGTCAATCCCAGGAGTGTCCCCTTTGCAGGAGAAGATCCATGAACGACCCACCTATTAACGTGCCTCTGAAGATCCGGTGTGAGAACTTCTTACAGGAGAGAGGTCAGAGAGCTTCAGTGAGGTCTGGGGTACAGAGGAGGAGTCAGAGAACGTTAGCAGCATCTGGGGAACAGGAGGAATGTCAGAGGAGTTTGACAGGGTCTGAGGTAGAGGAGGGCAGTCAGAAAGCTGTTGCAGTACCTGTGGTGCTCTGTGATCTGCACGCTGAGAAACTCAAACTCTTCTGTCTGGATGATAAACAGCCCATTTGTGTGGTGTGTCGAGATTCAAAGAAGCATAGAACTCATATCTGTGTCCCTGTAGATGAGGCTGTACAGGATTATAAGGAGGAACTCCAGACTCTCCTGGAGCCCTTACAGGAGAAGCTGAAGCTCTATAATGAAGTTAAGCTAACTTGTGATAAAACAGTAGGGCATATTAAGAACCAGGCCCAGAACACAGAGAGACAGATTAACCAACAGTTTGAGATATTTCACGCATTTCTACGAGATGAAGAGGCAGCCAGGATAGCTGCACTTAGGACGGAAGAGGAGCACAAGACTCAGACGATGAAGAACAAGATTGAAGAGATGAACAGAGACATATCATTCATTTCAGACATGATCAGAGGCACAGAGAAGGAGCTGGAAGCAGAAGACCAGCCGTTCCTCCTGAACTTCGAGGACAGTAAGGAGAGAGCCCAGTGCTCTCTGCCGGATCCACAACTGGTCTCAGGATCTCTGATAGACGTGGCCAAACACCTGGGCAACCTGCAGTTCCGGGTCTGGGAGAAGATGCGGGGGATCTTCAAATACACCCCTGTGATTCTGGATCCCAACACGGCACACTGGGGGCTCTGTCTGACTGACGATCTGACCGGTGTGAAAAGGACAAGCACGTTGCAGCCGATCCCTGACAACCCAGAGAGATGTATGAAATACGTAGACGTCCTGGGCTCTGAGGGCTTCAGCTCTGGGAAGCACAGCTGGGCCGTGGAGGTGGGAGCCCACCCTAATTGGTTTCTGGGCGTGGCGAAAGAGTCCATTAACAGGAGGGGGGAGCTGGGTGTGTCGCCGAAGGACGGAGTCTGGTGTTTGATGCTGCAGAGCGGTCGGTATCGGGCCGGGGGTGTTGACGACATCACTCTGAAGAGGAGACCCCAGAGGATCCGAGTGCAGCTGGACTACGACAACGGGGAAGTGTCCTTCTACGACTCAAAAGACCTGACACTCATCCACACTCACAGAGACACATTCACTGAGAGAATGTTTCCATACTTTCATATTGGAAAGGCAGCTGATGCCAATATCCCTGGTATAAAGATCTGCCAATCAGTAGTGTCTCTGAACTTTATGTAATCCAAGTGAGGTATGTACTGTTTGTATCTGCGTGTTTGAAACAGGTCTGTGTGCTCATGTAGGGAAAGATAGTAAAACATGACAAACCGGAATAGGGGTAAGGTTTAGAGCTAAACAATTGGGCATAGTGATAGAATTGCGATTAGTTTTAGATTCAGAAATGACAGATTATAAATATAGCTGCAAGCAGCGATTCGTAATGTCCCAGGTAGCTCAGTTGGACATTTGTAATGTCCCAGGTAGCTCAGTTGGTTGTGGGTTTAAGGTTGGAAATGTATGCAATACTGTAAAATAGTCTGGATAACGGTGTAAGCTAAATGATTAAAATGCAAAAGAAATACTGTATATTTTGATGACAGACACTTCTTGAGATAATATTGCTCGGTTTGTGGTATTGAACTATTTATACTACATTAATATCACTACTTTGATTAATTTCCCACTTTTGTAAGTCAGAAATCACAACAACTTCCGCTGCAACCTTTCTAGGTGCTGCTGGAACTCTTCTGTTGGGTAAACACAATTTTCTCCCTCTGGTGGTCGGCTGCAGCATTACATGCTCCAAAATGACATCACAGTTAACCTTTTCTAGTGGGCGGTGAAATGCTTGTTACTTAAATAAAATCCTCAGTTGAGTATATATCTCAAAATACTTTTGAGTACAAGATCATATGCGTATATCTTTTTCATTATTATAATTATTTATACTTAAATGAACACTTCCAGTCCTCATTAAAGGCCATTGCTTTATGTGAAGAAAAAACTTAACTGCTTTAGTGAAAAGATTGCCCTCTTGCAAGTTGGATTAGCAGAGAAAAAGGCAAAAAATGATGTAATCTATGACTTTTGCATTAAATGTGGTGATGACTGTGTGACCTGAATGAGTTATACTGTATCTGTTATCATGCTGTGTTAACAAGATATGAGTTAATGTTTGTGTACAGTGACATTTTAAATAGACTTGTCAGTAAGATGAAGTGTCATTATGGGATGGTTACATTATATTGTTGTTGTCTCAGACATTCCAAAAGTAATTACTCCACAGGGATTAATATTTGTATTCAGTTGAATTGATAATAAAGACTAAAACTTGGTTGTAAAAAATCAGATTCAGACAGGTTTTCCTAATTAACCCCATCAACCCTCATGGTTCAGTCATTCTGATAAATGACCACCACTTTCAGACATGGTAAAATATAAAAAAAATCATTAAATTCATTGCAACCTGAATGCAGGCACACTGCGAAAATATGAATACAACTAGTGTTCCCTGAAGGAGGGAAACTCAAAAACAACTTAGGTACTTTGTGTCTGTGATTTTTATTGAACAGCTAAAAAATGGGCCTGACAAAAGCCATATATCTTACTGAAAGGCCTGTATTCCCCAGGTTGAAAGCTTGAGGCAAAAATTAATTTTGTTCCTTCCATTAACACCGGTCTTTAATGTACCGAGTAAATGGGCTCTCCATGGCCAAACCAGTTTGGTAGCAAATTTTCCCTTCATCTGGAAACTGTAGCTATACTCATGATGCTCCTCCCCAGGTAATTCCAGCATTACCCAAATACCTGTCACTGCTCGAGAAGCTCCAGAACACACGCAAATCAACGAAAAGTACCACCCTTTTAACTTGGCACCAGAGTCATAGGAACTAATGGTGAACTCCCCTGATGCATGCTCTCCCACATGGTTGAATCAGCGCCCTGGTCCAAAGAGGGGAAAGCGTGAAGGAGGGTCGGAGGCCGTTGGTGTGGAGAAGCCTCTGTCCCCAAAAACAGCCCTTGAGTACTCTCAATATGCAAAATAAACCCTCAATATGCAAAATAAACACAATGGTTTTGCTTCTTTTACTCTTGTATTCCAACACTTTTGATTTTAAATTATACTCTGACTATGGCGATAAAGTGCAAACTATCAGCTTTACTTTGAAATTGGCAGTTTTTATACGTAGACAACCCTGTTTTACTGTAAAAAAAGTATAAGAAAATATTAATATAATGTACTATAAGTTAGGTATTTTTAGTACCATGTTGCAAATTTTTTTTGGACTGTGTCTATTACAGTGCCCAACTCCACGGTGTCCCAGTCTCAGAATGCAAAGAACTTCAGCACCCTAGACAACAGCCGGTCGTTCTCCACAAACATCAAGATGGCGACTCGTTCCTGTAACATTTGTAGAGTATGACTTACCTCGCTCTGGTCCATTTCTTATCCAGTCACTTGTCAACTCATGTCTGGACTAACGCGACTCCCGGTAAGTAGTGCTCCCTGCTCAGGTCATCAGTCCCCATGCAACTTTTCCAGAACGCCGCATTTCACCTGGTGTTCAACATTCCAGAGTTCTCCCATGTCATTCCCATTTATTGCACACACTCCACTGGCATCCATTTAAAGCCTGTGTCCATTACCTTCAGGCAATGCTTCAGCCACACATCCCTACACAACCTTTTGTTCTGCCACATCCGGCCATCCCACACTTGCTGGCCCAAATCAGCCGAGGCGAAGTTCTTCTCGGCCCTTGCACCGGGCCAGTGGGACCGGGTTCCCCTTGGAACTAGGACAGCAGATTTTCAAAAAGTGTTCTGAAACCTTTTTATAGAGTATAGAAAATAATTCCACTGGCCACACAGGAACATTCATCCTGGATAACAATGTCTGCTGGAACTTAAACAAAAGGAATGAAAAAATGGAATGGATATAATGTATTCCAGTACAATAATTCATTAAATGTGTTTCAGTTTGATTTGCTACGGGCTGTTTGAACCATATATTCTACAGTAAATTGTAAAGGCAGTAAATTGTAAAGGCCTGAATATTTTTACGCGTTGAGTAAAAATGTATTTCTTATTATTTCTTAAACAAAACCGGGTCATTGGCCATGGGCTCAACATATTTGAGGTTTCTTGATCTGAACAATTTTTTTGCGAGATTCTTGTTTAGCATTGCAGATGATGTCCATCGAAAAATGTTTCAGTTTTGTGTCAATTTCTGCTGTTAAGTTTGAGTCATTCTCATCAAACCAGTCTTGTCTTTTGTGCTTTGTTTCCTTGCCACAGTATGTGATACTAGTACCGTCCTAAATGTTTTAGAGAAATGTCCAACCTTTTAAATGCCGTTACCTAGGCAGACCTAAAACTCATGAGCATTGACAATGAAATACCGTTTATGTTTTCATGGATATAAACAATGATTTTGGGGGTTCATATCAACATTTCAGAAATGTTTAAAACCTTTTGAAATTCAGCAGCAATCAATCTGGCAGTGTATATGAATCATGATGGTATTTAAAGCTCTTTCCTGAGGTTCCATAATTTAGCTGTATTCCCAGTTCTTCTGTCCTGTCTCCCTTTCGCCTCAGCAGTTATATATAAAAAAATTACAGTATTACCGAAATTACCGAAGTCCTACTGCATGTCGTTTGTAAGGTTTACTGTGCAAATACGTTGTTTACAAATAAATGAAACATCAAGTCCATTTCAGATCATTTAAAAAAAAAAAAGGTTTTTTAATTATGTTTGAAAAACCTGTCATAATTATGGGAAACTAGTGCCTAGCAGTGGATTTTCTCCTAAAGGCTGTTTGTTGAAGGGGCAATGTGTAAATACATATTTTACTGTACTACTAGTATTAATACAAACATAAATTACCAGAAGACATCAGCAATTTGTCCCAACACTTTTTTCTAGAAAGTTCAGAGTGACTGATATATTCCGGATTTAAACTGTCTCGCCGGTCCATCAGTTTGTATTGACCTATATTCTCATCCTCGCTTTAAACACCCACAGTACTATCCAATGGATAGCAATTTTGCATATTATTAAATTCCTTGTCACCCACCCAAAATGTATGAAAAGCTTTCACTGACTGCTTTCAGATCACACAATATTGCTACACAACTCAGGATTTTTAAATCGGACATTTTCAGATTATGAAAAGTTACATCATAACATCCAAAACATGTATGGCCTCATGTTCATTGTTGTTAGGGACCCATCTGATTGGCTGATCCTTTTTTTTTTCAATACCAACCTTAACATACCCTACCTGTCCAACCACGCCTGGTTTACTGAAATACACTCCTCTCACACTTCTACAGGGCAAGCTGAGTACAGCTCAGCATTGCAACATTGATCCTACAGGTGTTCAGTTCCGTTGGATCCACAGCAGGGAATTTGTATTTTTCAGGGAGCGATATTAGGAGGTTTACCACAATCTCTAAATGCATGTTCATGTTCAGGTGAATATTGTGGATTATTTTGCCATGAACACTGACGTTTTTTAGAGTGAAAGTATACTTCAGAGGTTAGACGTAAAAGTAACCCTAAAAACCGGAATATTCTGCAAAAATGGGTGCAAGATCATCTTTCCCAGTGGAGGAACTCTTGTGTCCTGTCTGCAATAAAATCTTCAAAAACCCAGTACTACTGAACTGTAGCCACAACATCTGCAAAGCCTGTTGGGAGAAATTCTGCAAAGAGAATAAATCTTGGGAATGTCCAGTTTGCAGGAGAATATCTTCAATGAATCCTCCCTTTAACCTTGCTCTGAATAGAATGTGTGAGGTCTTCTTAAAAGAGAAAATGCAGAAAGCTCCAGCATTGTCCAGGGCACAAGAGAACTGGCAGAGACATTCAGCAACATCTGCTGTATTGAAGAGAAAGACTATATTTCCGGCTAGTCCTGGGCAGAGAGAGTGCTCAGAGCACTTCAGCGACTGGGGAAAACGAGAGGAGTAAAACAGCTTTAACTTGGTCTGACATACCGAAGAAAACTCAAAGAGCTTCAGTGGTGCATTTGGTACAGGAGAGTCAGAGAGCTTCAGCTGCCTCTGAGATACAGGAGTGGAGTCAGAGAGCTTCAACGGTGTCCGGTCAACAGGAGAGAAGTCAGACAGCATCAGAAGCCTCTGAGATACGGGAGAGTCAGGGAGCTTCAGCTGCCTCTGAGATACGGGAGCGGAGTCAGAAAGATTCAGCAGGGTCTGAGGTGCTCTGCAGTCTCCACAGGAAGAAACTCAAACTTTTCTGTCTGACTGATAAACAGCCAATTTGTGTGGTGTGTCGAGATTCAAATAAACATAAATCTCATGACTGTGTCCCCATTGATGAGGCTGTACCAGATCTTAAGAATGAACTCCAGACTGTCCTGAAGCCCTTTAAGGCAAAGTTGGAGGTCTTTAAAAAAGTCAAACAAACCTTTAATCAAACAGCAGAGCACATTAACAACCAGGTCAAGCACACAGAGCAAAAAATTAACCAAGATTTTGAGGAGATTTACCATTTTCTACAAAATGAAAAGGCAGCCAGGATAGCTGCATTGAGACGGGAAGAGGAGCAGAAGAGTGAGATGATGAAGGAGAAGATCGAAGAGATGAGCACAAACATATCATCACTTTCAGACACTATCAGAGCCATAGATAAGGAGCTGAAAGCGGAAGACATACAATTCCTGCAGAACTTCAAGGCCACTAAGAAAAGATCCCAGCGCTCTCTGCCGGATCCACAGCTGGTCTCAGGATCTCTGATAGACGTGGCCGAACACCTGGGCAACCTGCGTTTCCGAGTCTGGGAGAAGATGCAGGGGATCTTCAAATACACCCCTGTGATTCTGGATCCCAAAACGGCGCATCCCAGTCTCTATCTGTCTGAGGATCTGACCAGTGTGAGAAGACCTGGCACATGCCAGCTGCTTCCTGACAACCCAGAGAGGTGTATGAAATACACGCTTACGTGGAATACAGCACCAGATACCATAGTACACTGTACTATAATCTGTATTAGACCAGATGTCCCCACAGGTATAGTAACCAAAGGCAAATCAGGAATGGTGAGCTTTTGTCATTCCTCACTTAGAAAATGGGATTTTACTTACTATATTTTTCATAACATATCAGTTGATCAATTCTAATAATCAATCACCTTAAAACGAGTGGTATGCCATATTGAGAGAAATCTCATCCTTAGTGATAGTGAATGAAGTTCATTTTCAATATGAAATACAAAAATACACTATTTAACCTATTACAAACAAATGTGGGCATACAGAAAATGAGTTATACCGTATCTATTTTCATTCTCTGTGGTGGACTTTTTGATAATAAATATTAAAATATAAAAACTAACTGTTTTTAAAATCTCTAAGTCAGCTTTCGCAAATAAACAGTCATCACCCTTGCTGGTTCGACCACCCACCCCCAAAGACAAGGTATACGTATTAAAAACAGCTGCCATGACAATGTGACTATATTGTTCCCTGGAGGAGGGAAACTCGCCACTAATTTGGGTATGAGGAAGTCTCATGTGACTGTTTTATTTCCTTCTGTTACTAACAAACCCAAGAATGTCCATCAACTGGTTTGCTACCTAGTTTACTTGTTCAGAAGACAGTAACCATATTCAGGGTTACATTCCTTCAGCATCAGTCAGTCAAGTCCCTGTCAGTACAAACACAACTAATGGAATCCTGCCCCAAGCCAAATGCTGCTTGTATTAATAAAAAGCTTAGGGCAGGCAGCCTCAGCATAGCACCCACTGTATAATGCTTTGTTCCCCATCTCAGCTGTAAGCTATGAGGGAAAAAAAGACACTCAGATGTCTTCTACACTTCTACAAACTCTTTGAATGGCAACCAAAACACAGCCAGGCCCCTGGTGGAGTGGCTGTTTTCACCGTGAGGAAAAATCGGAAAATACCCGTGCCTCCTCCAAAAGCTCCTGCAGGAGCATGAGGTTGTTCCTTGTTATGTACTGAAAGGGAACAATGTTCTTCAATATTGGAACCAGAGCTCAAACACGGGGCATTTGTTTCTGTCTATAACTACAGAACACCTGCTCTATTCTTGTCTGGCGCTCTCTTAGGGTTTAAAGGGACAAGACCTAGGCCTGGTCAAATGTCCTCTCGGAGCATTCAACACGCTTGAAATACAAGCTTGTTTGAGTTAACCAATCAAAGTCATTAGACATTAATCCGCTTCCAATATGTTTGAGCAAATAAAACTCACACATGCTCTTTTTACAGTTTTGTTGCTTTGTCAATTGCTCCTCTCCCTGTAGTTTCAATAGACTCTGCACCCGGCAACATATCTAGAGCCCCTATCTGCAGAAACGTGGAGTTTCTGGTCTCTGACAGGATTAAGAACCATCAATCGTCTGTCAACAAGGCCGAGGTCGCTTTTGCTTACGCAGCACCTCAGCTTTTGACCCTGTCGGGGACATGAACTACCCCCAGAAAACACTTCCACTCTGGCCGCTCTCCATCTATGCATTCTCCAATAGTCTGAGAGCATCTGGCTGTC
>JACXGI010010417.1:0-27668 GCA_016801175.1 Esox masquinongy
AGGAGTCAGATATTTGGTTTCTAATGGTGATGATCTTTTCATCAAAGTAGTTCAAGTATTCATTACAGCTAAAGTGAAGACCCACTTCACTTGTTGAGCGTTGCTTTTTTGTTAACTTTGCAACTGTATCGAAGAGAAATTTTGGATTGTTTTTGTTCACCTCAATCAGGTTGGAGAAATAAGCTGATCGAGCAGATGTTAGTGCTTTTCGGTATTGTAGTGTACTGTCTATCCAGGCTAGTCTGAATACTTCCAACTTGGTGGAGCGCCACTTTCACTCCAATTTTCTGGAGGCTTGCTTGAGTGCTCTAGTATTGTCTGTGTACCAGGGAGCAAGTTTCTTGTTGCGTATTTCTTTTGTTTTTAGTGGTGCATCTGTATCTAAAGTATTTCGCAGTGTTGAGTTTAGATCCTGAATTTGATCGTTTGCAGATTTATTTACTCTGTCGTTGATGAGCGAGCTTGTAAGAATATCAAGAAATCTATTTGTAGTCCGAGAATTTATAGTACGGCTTTTGAAACTCATTGTTTGCGGATCAAGTGGATTTCTTGTTTTAACGGTTAATGTAATAAGACAGTGATCCGATATTCCAGGATTTTGGGGGGAAATTATTAGATCTACAATATCTATTTCTCGTGACAGGACTAAATCTAAGGTATGATTGTGGCAGTGTGTTGGACCTGAGACATGTTGGATAAAACCAACTGAGTCAATTATGGCTTCAAAGGCTTTTTGAAGAGGGTCATTGGATTTTTCCATATGAATATTGAAATCGCCAAAAATTAGAATACTATCTGTCATGACTACAAGGTTAGACAAGAATTCTGGAAACTCATTGAGGAACATTGTGTATGGCCCGGGGGGCCTGTAAATAGTAGCTATGTAAAACGATTTATCAGCCTGGTTAACTTTCATGAGTAAAACTTCAAAAGAATGAAAACCAGTGATGTGTTTGAGAGCAAATTTATATTTACTGTCATTAATATTAGCAACACCCCCTCCTTTTCAGGATGCGCGGGGGATACGATCACTAGTATAGCCAGGAGGAGAGGCCTCATTTAGGGCAGTGAATTCATCAGGCTTTAGCCACGTTTCACACAAGCCAATAACATCTAGTTTATGATCAGAGATTTATTCATTTACTGCAACTGCCTTTGGAGCAAGGGATCTAACATTTAGGAGTCCCATTTTGAGATGCGAGGTGATACTGTTTTATTTGTGACCGAGGTGGAGGAAGGCTTTATCTTAATAAGGTTGCTATTATTAGCACTACCTTGTTTAACTTTTCTCAGCCTGGAACGAGTGGCAATAGGTAAAACTGTACTGACTACTCTGGCTATGCTATCGACAGACTCCACTATGCTAGCAGGCTGGCTAACAGCCTGCGGCCTGACCTGCACCCTATTTCATGGTGAGGCTATAGAAGTGAGACTCCTGTCAATGTTCCTAGATAAAAGAAGAGCACCACTCCAGCTAGGATGGAGTCCGTCGCTCTTCAGCAGATCAGGCCTGGCCCTATTTCTGGGAGAGTCCCAAAAAGAGAGCCAGTTATATACAAACTCTACCTCCTGCGACGGTCAGAACTCTGTTTTCAGCCAGCAATTGAGTTGCGCAAGTCTGCTGTAGAGCTCGTCACTACCCCTAGCTGGGAGGGGGCCAGAGACAATTACTCAATGCCGAGTATCTCTGTAATCTCTATACTTGCCAGTTTTAGACTTCGCTAGCACCAACCCCAGATTTGCGGCTACGTCGGTGGCTCTGCCCCCCGGTAAACAGTGTACGATCGCCGGCTGATTCTTTAGTCTAATAATGCGGGTAATGGAATCGCCGATGACTAAAGTTTTCAGTTTTTGTGGGCTACCGGTAGAAAATGCCTGCCGATCATTCCCCTCCGAAGACGGCTCGGGCCTTGACTCCGACTCCAGTGGGGAAAACCTGTTGAAAATCTCAGTCGGCTCTAGCAGCGACCCAGGTTTAACTGGTCGACGGCATTTCTTCCCAGTGACCAAGAGAAAGTTCTTGCCCGGCTGCAGGAGCTGTGCCAGGGGGCTAACAACACTGTCGTTTCTTCCTGGTGGCACAGACGCAGTTTTTTCCATTTCTACACTAACATAATTCTTGCCTGACATTTGCGTCTGAAGCCGAGCCTCTAACTCTGCTATCTTTACCTGAAGACGATAGTTCTCCTCCGTGTTGTAGCTACAACAATTACAGTGATAAGGCATAGTAATGGTACTTAGCTTCGGGTGTTCAGGAATGAGTAGTTCCGTTATGTCCAAATAGAGTTTGGGTTTTAATTAGGGTTTCACCAGTGAACTGCTGAAACCCTAATTAAAGCGGCAAGTAGTATTTAGCGGGTTTCAGCATTGAAGCTACTACTAGCCAGATTGTACATTTTTTTCAACCTAATTCCATAGTTACAAGCAATTCAAAATTTATGGTTTTGCCTTTACTATAGTGCCCCCATGTGGCCAACTTGAAACATCATTCACACAAAGTAAAATCACAACCCTGATCATGGGTACCAAATGTAATCTCACTGAGTGAAAAAGAACAACAGATTTTGTGTTATGGCTATTATGCCGCCACTGTTCGACCAAACTGAATTTACTTGCATGTTACATTGCAATAGTTTTCAGGACATTTACCTGAATTGGCATTATAATAAAATGTTCTGCATCAGATAAATATGGATACTTCAAAAGTCTGACACTATCAGAACAGTACAACACCTTAAGCACCAAACAATGTAACTAGGAGGTTGTTTGAATTTTTCAGAAGGTAATAAATGTACCCTAATCGCATGGTAAATGTAACTGAATGGAAGTTTGTCAGTCTTCCCCAGCACAGAGCATATTAATGATTTCATCTTTTGCTTGTTGTAGGATAATGATGGGGTCAGAACAGAAAATCATTATCATTTTCATAGGTATGTTTACTAAAGTATGCGTTTTAACATCAATGATTGAGCAAACTATTTCTTAGAATTGTTTAATTTTGATGATCAAAAGACTATTACAGGTGGCAACGATAAAACCAATAACTTTCCAGATTTTAATGTATTTGGAAAATACTTTCCCTATTCTTATAAAAATATGTTGACTTTGGTAGGGCATAGGCATATAGCCTATGTACCCATGTGTTATTGTTAAATTACAACTCAGATTTCATTTTAATTTAACTGCCATGTCTACAGTTTAAAGGTGCAATTGATAAGTGTAACCCACAGTTAGAAGTGGAATTGTAGAAACAAATGAAAACAGAAATTACTTAACTACTGAGAGTGGATTATCTACTGTGGCTTGAATACATAACACCCTCTCTACCTAAAGCACATTTTAATAGCTAAAGCATTGGTTGTAATGTTCATGTCACCAGAATGATTTAAAGTGAACTAATGCTAGCTTAGACTGAGGCTCTTCTAGCAATTATGAGCATAGATAAGCTACTGAGGCTTGAAAGCATGACTCCATCTCTAAATGGTCAAATTATTATTAGCTAAACCGTATGTTAAAATGTTCATGTCACAAAAATGAATTTAGATGCACTAATGTTAGCTTAAACTGCGGTTAGTTAAATATATTTCCGTTAGCTAATGTTACTACCTAGCTAACTTCGATAGCATTTATCGTTAACATTACCCATTTTTTTTACTCTGCTAGGTAGTTTTTTTTTTAAATGAAATAGTCATGGCAACGTTGCATTCCACTAAATATTTGCCTGTAGTAGCAAGTCATTGTACAAATGAAAACAGTGGATTAATTAGCTACTGAGCATAGATTAGCTACTGAGGCTGGAATTCATAACACCATATCTAAAATGCAAATTAAAAATAGCTAAACTGTCAGTTATAATGTTCATGTAGTCAGAATAATTTTGGATGGAGTAATTAGCCAGACTCCTAAAAACAAGAAACCAGACAAGCCTAGTTCAGCCGGCCCGCAATAGAAAAGTTTGCCCGCTCAAGATACGAACCCGGGTCGCCCACGTGAAAGGCTGAGTCGTTAACCAGTACACCACGGAGCTGCATATTTGCTCTTTTGCCACTGGCTGTTTTAAAAGTTATACGGCCATTCGTGAATGACATTGATATAGTTAAACTGACTAACGTTTCCTACTAAGTTTACCTCCACCACAAATAGCGTCTATGTATGCCGTTTGCCACTGGCCGTTTTAACAGCGTATTAGCCAGTAATAAGCTTTACCCATATCTACTAACTTACTGGAATAGTCATAAGAATTGAGCAATTGCTAGCGAGTCTGCCAAAGCTATTTCATTTCATGGCATAAGAACGTATTTTTTTCTTTCATCGCAAAACAACATACTTTTGTCTTTCATTCGTGAATGACATTGATACAATAACTATCAATAAAGGGGACGATAACTAACTCAACAAGTGAAAAGACGAGAGAAATAATTAATAAATGTCGTTGCTCTCAATAGATTCGAACTCAGGACTTCCACATGAGGCACTGTCTTTAACCACTACACCACGGCATTACACGTTTCAGCAGTGGCTAGACTCCATTGAGGATTGTGTTAAACTGACTAACGTTTCTGATTAAGTTTACCTCCACCATAGCGTCTATGAACTGTGGCTTTTGCCACTGGCCGTTTTAACAGCTTATTAGCCAGTAATAAGCTTACTAGTATCTGTTAACTTCCTAGGAATAATCATAAGAATTGATCAATTGCTAGCGAGACGGAAGATGAACTTTCCCATGCCAGAAACAGTTGCAATATAACCGTGTACAGTTTCAGTTAAGGCTTACCATAACGTAACTACTGTATGTTGTAGCCAGCAAATGTGTTTGTCTATCTTGACTCAAAACACATGCACGGATGCGTACTTCGAAAATCCACCAGAAACAGTCGCAATATAACCATAAACTGTTTTATTTCAGGCTTACGATAATGTAGTTATTGTAGGTTTTAACCAGCGAAGTTTTCGTCTATACGGAACAATTCATAATGCGTACTTGGCTTCGCCTGCGAGGAAATACGAACTTGGGACCTATAGTTCACAGATCCACTTCTCTAACCACAACGCTATTTAACAAGGTATACTCAGTCAGTCAGTCACTCAGTCAGTTAGTCAGTCAGAGACATTCGCTCTTCTTGGCCGGGTCCGCTTACGCGGTCCGGCAAAAAGCAACTAGCCGCTAACTAATGAGGCAATATGAATTCCATGTACAGTATAGTGTGTGGCATTGGGGGTTAAAAAGGGACAACAATATATTGTTTTGCTGGATGTTGCACAGTGCCCCATGACTACAAATTATATTTGTAATTTTACAAACTCTCCTGAGTATTTTGTACAGTACATTCACAGCGGTACTGAAGAGTTTTTCGGCAAAATGTATCCCATGTACATTACAGTGGGGGGATGGAAAATAAGGCCTTTACACACTGCATTGTTCCAGGCTAAGACTGACCCCGGGTTTGCTTAGCCTGTGTTCACACAAGAGTTTGTCAACCCTGGGCTAAGGATTCACACTTGTGTTCCTAAGCCCTGGGCTAACGGACAAATACTACACAATGCCATTTTACATTCTATGATTAGCTGCAAATGTTGCGTTCTCTCTGGCATGCGAATAATGTTACTGTAGCCTACATCACTGACACATGATCAATGTTACGCTACCACGATTCAATTAACGACTTCATGACATCGACTGATCAAGATGCCCACCCTGTCGGTATTTGCTTGAACAACTTTGTTTAAACTATGCAAAGAAAGAGAAAAACTTTAGTCAACCTTAATTATTTCGACATATTTGCTGGATTTACACCCAAAGCAAGCTGCAATAACTACTTCGCTAAGACAGAGCAGGTATAATGAAACAACAAAACTTTGCAGAGTGAAAGGACCAAAACAGACGAAGCTGTTGGTAACGGTGCGCGTCACAAGCACATGTAAATTAAGTGAAAGGGCAGCTTTTGTGATTGGACAATAAACGTTCTATGATTTGTTCTTGACCCTGGTTCACACTGGTTATTTTGTCACAATTTTTCTGGGGCTAGCCCAGAAAAGTCGTTGCTAACACTGCTCCAGAGCATGGCCAGCTAGCCCTAGGCTAAGGGTGGTGCTTTCCCACTTCAAAATATGCAGGTGTGAACACTTGCTTAGCCATGGGCTTAGGAGGCCATTAGCTCAGGGCTTAGGATGCTCTTAGCCCTAGGCTAAGGTGCAGCGTAAACACATCTAGTGTGGTTGGATGTATTGCACAATCAATCTCCAAAGCAAATGAGCACAAGCAAATAAAAAACAATAACATCAAAATAGGATGTTTTATATTAGATCATGTTCTCTTAGCTTATATAAGCTCTAACCATTTCTTCTGTGCTCCACCTTATAATATTTTTTAGCCTATGTAAAGTTTTATTGAAATTGTAATTTTGTTTCATTTATAATTTCCCCCACATAGATTTTCCTTTGAAAATGTAGCCTACACAACACAAATTACAGACACACCACAGACCTTCATTTTGACAAATGAAAATCGGATGTCTTATTGTTGCTGACTAATCTCTAATGTAGAGTGTTACTGTTGCTACCGAAGGTAAATAAATATTAGGCCTGCAAGTATAGAGCGGAGTAGTTGTTTTTAACGGTTTAAGTAGTGCAATTCGTTTAATGCTAACTCCTTTACATGAACCGTACACAATCGGTTGCATGGATATCATGGAGGTAGTAACAGCTGGCCACAATCAATGACGTGCAGTTACTTAATCACAGAATTCGCAAACTCCTCTTCAATTTCGCAGTTCGAAATCGAACCTAAACATTTTCTAACTAGAGTCGATATCGGTATACCCCTATATCCACATGTCAGTGTATGCCCATATAGTGTAATTTAAATGACAAAGTAATCATCCCCTCTTGAAAGTCATTAGCCGCTGCACAACTTTTGTACATGGCAGCTACATTTATCTACTACCTTACTGGTTAAAACCAACTATTAGCTGGTTACAGTCCTAACCTGCTTAGCAGTCAAGTAGATACAGGTCAGTAACCAAAACAAACGTGTTGGACGGGCATTTGATTTCCAAAGTGGGGCACTTTATCCTTACCAATAACGATTAGTAACTTCAGCACGATGGACGCAAAGCCAATATTCCTAGTATGTATGGCTGCCTAATCCTATGGGCTATTAGGCTATTGTCATTCAACGTAACCATCCCATATTCACAGTGACAGTGGAATAAAGCGATTTAACAAGAGGCTTACATCACTAGTAATTACGGAAACATGAATACATGTTTTGGTTACTGACCTGTAGATACAGGTCAGTAACCAAAACAAACGTGTTGGACAGGCATTTGATTTCCAAAGTGGGGCACTTTATCCTTACCAATAACGATTAGTAACTTCAGCACGATGGACGCAAAGCTAATATTCCTAGTATGTATGGCTGCCTAATCCTATGGGCTATTAGGCTATTGTCATTCAACGTAACCATCCCATATTCACAGTGACAGTGGAATAAAGCGATTTAACAAGAGGCTTACATCACTAGTAATTACGGAAACATGAATACATGGCGAATGAAACCATCAAGGATGTACAGTACCATTATGCAGTATGACAGGACGCAGCAACACATAGACATCGCAAAGCCCAAATCAACGACATTACAGGTACCAAAGAAATAAGAACTGTTCCTTCTACACTGTAAGCCAGGTGTACTTTTCGTAGTTGATCGATTGAAAGTGCCACACAAATACTTTCACACAAATTCTTTCCCTGACTGATACAGTTGGTTCCTCGCAATTTCCATGTTTTCTCGAATAAGGCTTTGCCAGTAAATCCGCCAACAAATCAATTTCTTCTCCTCCATTGTGCGTTAAAAAGACAACAGGGCTCAGTACAAGTCTAAACAAAAAATCTAACAGAAAGCACTGCATCTACTACATCCTTACCCTGAACAGTTGCTAGTTGGGGGTTTGGTCGACCCTTCCTCACAATTTCCATGTTTTCCCGAAAAAGGCTTTGCCAGTAAATCCGCCACCAAATGCATTTCTTCTCCTCCATTGTGCGTTAAAAAGACAACAGGGCTCAGTACAAATCTAAACAAAAAATCTAACGCAAAGCACTACATCTAACAATCTAAACCTCACTAAAGGAAGTTAAAATAAATCTTAGATGTTCCTACATTACGTCCTAACTAGTTTTATCTCGTCCTAACTAGTTTTATTTTTCAGGTGGTGTGATAGGCTCTCCGATCACACCACCTGAAATATGTGCACGCAGGCAAGCTAGAAGACAGCTACGTGCCAAAGGCCAGGCTCATTATGGCGAACTCAAAATCTGATTGGTTGAAGAATATGACAATCAACAACCTCCTCCCCATTTGCTTCAACAGAAGATGGGATTCACTCGAAATTCTATAGGCCTCAGGATAGATTTTCACCCGGAGACAGCACGTGGAAAATCTGATTGGATAAAAGCTCTGATTTATCTGAGCTGCACTGGAAACAGCACAACCGAGGGAGAGAAAAGCAATGAAACTACATCAGTAGACTGTTGGGAACGAACTTTGTAAAATAGATCTAGCGTTAATGAAAATATATATTAAATTATTAAAATATAATTTTCTAATTCTCATATCACTAGGCCAGCAAAAAAGGCCTCTGGTCAGCAGCAGTTTAGAAAAATATCTTATTGTATACCAAATAATAACTTTATCAAGTCGTCAATGTTTTGTAATTATTAGCGACATAAAATGTTAACTAGCGTGTCATTAATGACCATTTCTGAAATTTCCGACGTAGTTAAAAAATACAAACCCATTTCCAATTATCGTCTACCTTACTATTTTGTTCAATTGCATTATATTTCGTTTTTATTGATGTTGCAAATGACAGACTAGAGCGTTTTACCTGCCTTACTTGCCGTCCAGTAAAGAAAAAAGACTGATCAACTTAACATTACATGATGTCTGGTCTGCCGCACCTGTGGTATTTCACGATTTGCAAATGGTCTGCTAAAGATTGTTTATCAAACAAATTCAGATACAGTTGACAAGTTGAGTGACTCAGAAACAGGAAGGTTATCAAGATTTGAACTTCCGGTCAGATTGGTGAATCGTCTTGTTCAGCCATCTTTGATCGCAGAGACATTTGGTCCCAGAATTCAGTGGAATGAAAACAAAAATGGCTGCGCACGTAAACAGTAATTAGCCAAACAAGCTCAACATAACCTTCATAAAGGTGTTTTTCACTGATGCATTTGTCCATTACTAAATATGCAAGAATCGGAATTCATTATTTTTCACCATCTTTAGTGAAATAGTGAATAATCATGTAAATAAAGGCATTATTAACACACAAGCCATTGTCTGCTGGTTAGCATATGTTTTATTGATAAGACAAGTGGAATGATCCTGAGGAAAATAACACATCTTAGAAGGTTACTCAATAAGTATTCAGTATAGTCTTTAACAGTACTACTGCCCTAAATATTTTCAAAATATAATTTTAACCAGTTGAAATCAGAATACTGCTCCATATCTAATAAGCAACATGGTGTTTATGGGCTGCTGTGGTGGCAATTTTTGTTGTCATAATATAAAATTCTGGAATTGTCAGTGCATACTGAAATAATATGCATTAAGAAATCAAGCTGAGGGGCCTTCAGTGATATTTTAAAATGTACTTGTGAAAAGGTTTAAATCTGTCATTTGATGTTACAGAAGTAACGTTTGAAGCATTTTTCACAAATTCAGAATTGCTGAAAAACCATTACGCCCGACTTAATGGGTCCCAATTGCAAATATGTTCCTTGGGAGGAGATGGACTTATATACCTTTTTTCAAGATTTTATTTTAAATATGGTGAGCGTGGTGAGCTTGCAAATGTGGGGAACCCCAATAGCGCCACCGTGTAGTTGATAAAAAAATCTTTGCAGTAATTTTTCCGTATGGTCCTTGTCAACATAGGTACCAAGTAGAATTATTATACCATTATCCTTGTAGGAGTTGTCTATATATGTGCAAAACGACGCCCCCTCACATGTTCATTGGTCAATAGCATCCATGTTTTTTAACATACTGGCCTGATTGATATAACTTTTGAAGACCATCGTCTATAGATGCCAAATATCGAAGTGTGTGAAGATCGGACATTTGTTGCCAGAGAAGTTAATTTTTTAGTGTTTTTCAAAAAATCCAAAATGGCGGAAAATCCATCATGGCGGACTTTATGGGTCCCAATGGCAAAAATGTTCATCATGAGGAGATACACCTATGTACCAATTTTCTAGGTCAGAAGGGGTGGGCGCGGTGAGATTGCAAAAAGTGCAACTTTGGAGGCTTGTGACAGCGCCACCATGAGGCCGACATGCATGCCACTGCACCAGTAGTTGCGGCCCTTGGCCCTTTACTACCATAAAAATTTGGGCCTCTTAACTGGACTCCCCCAAAAAAACTGTAAAACAGCTGCAGCTCATTCAGAATGCTGCTGCTAGAATGTTAATCAGGACCAAGAGAACAGAGCACATCACTCCGGTCCTTAAATCTTTGAACTGGCTTCCAGTCAGTTACAGAATAGATTTTAAAGTGGTGCTTTTAGTCTATAAATCACTGAATGGTTTAGGCCCCGAATACATTTCTGATATATTTGAATAGTACAAACTGAGCAGGGCTCTTAGATCCATGAACTCAGGTCAGCTAGTAGAGCCCAGAGTCCAAACTAAACATGGCGAAGCTGCGTTTAGCAGTTACGCTGCTCACAACTGGAATAAACTACCAGAAGTGCCCCAAACGTATCCATTTTTAAATCCTGGTTAAAAAAATTTTTTTTTCACGTGCCTACGACTGAGCGCTTAAACTTAACCACACTGCTTAATCTTACAGCTTTTATAGCTTCCTCATGGAATCTACTACATAATCTACCAGTTATGTTTTTATTTTGTTTTTATTCTATTTTTATTTTCTTATTCAATGTTTTATTATTAGGATGTTTTATTGTTGTTTAATGTTTTTATTCTAGTTTTTATTCTATTTTATTTTTATATTTCTCCTTTTTGTAAAGCACATTGAATTGCTAATATGTTTTTATTTTGTTTATCTTGAAATATATCAGTCTGTGTGGAATGAATGTATACATTATACAAGTTTCACTTTTTGAATGGAATTACTGAAATAAATCAACTTTTTGATGATATTCTAATTATATGACCAGCACCTGTATAAATAAACTTGCTTGCTTGCATGCTTGTACATTAACCGAACAAGAGAACCAGGTGAGACAAAGCATCTGTAACGAGACTTGTACAGTCACATGTCTAACCAGTTACCACTAGAACCACCAGGGCTTTTAGATGAATTATATGAAGAAGAATTTCATTGGTTTTTAGTGGAGGTCTTATGAAACATAAGAATAAGAAAAAATTGACTATTTCAAAGAACAGAGGCTATAGTATTTTTGTTTGTTTAATAAGGCTCTAAACATCTATGAAATGAATATCCACCATATTTATATTCTTAATAGATAAATCCATTCGAATTTTTGATTACTAGGCCCATACAGGTAAAACGATTTGCATAAAGCTAACCTAATATCAAAGAGTTATGAAACAGTCGAGGATATCATTTTTATTTTGTTTCACTAATTACTGTGATACTTTTGATGAATTACAAAGGATGCTGGATCATCTTCATGGTTCTATAAAATAATCAGCGAAATTTCATATAGGCCTATTCAGACAGATTATATGTTTCATATTTTGTTTCTGTCCTAATAAAAAAAAGGAATTTCATGAATAAGATTGCAATACTAAGCTTATTCATATAATTCATCTAAAAGCCCTGGCAGTTCTAATAACTGGTTAGGCATGTAACAGTACAAGTCTCATAACAGGCGCTTTGTCTCACCCAACTCTCTTCTTTGGTTAATGTGGAGTAATTAACAGTAATTCATTGACTTTAGTCCATTGTAAATAAACAAATTACATGTTCTTTTCAAACACCATTTTATTAGAAACTTTAGGGAAAAAAACTATAGTTATTTACCTCTGAAAATATCATTGAAACGTTGAACAAGTAGCTTATTAACCGTTTAACAACCAAAACTTCCTTCATGTAAATACGCTACGTTATATACTTGAACTATATTTTCATTTGGGTCTTCTGTGGCATATTGGATTGTGTCAAAGAAATGTGGTGGAAAAAAACATTGTATTAGGCTACTTTACAAAAAATCTGACATCTAAATTACGATTCCGTAATGTTAGAGGTTGCCTGACAGTTGGGAGTTCTTGGAGTCAAACACAGCAACATAGCAATCCATGAATAGGTTTATAGTAGACAATATTCCGCTGATTTGAATGTTTTATTATGTCCGTATAAAAATAGACACAGGCTTGAATTAAAAGCAGTAAACCCTTTAATAACAGCAGGTGTTAACGTTCTCACAGATGCCCCCTGGTGGCCATTCTTATTTTTTATTTTATGTTTTTGTCCATGCCACATCGCACTGTAACGTGCCGTGGTATTCCGCAGCATAATGAGGCACGCCCCGCCGCGGACCGCCTCCTTCGAGCTGGAATTAGATGAGCGACATCTGTAGTTGGTTAGTGACGTAGCTAAAAAATACGACCCCCCCCTATTATCGACCACCGACCCCAATTATTGGCCACCTTACTATTTTGTTGAATTACATTACAATTTTATATTTGCAAATGATCATATCAGTGATCAGATCATAGTCTTCTCTGAAGTGTCTACTAGAAAGTTGTAGCTAGCTTTCTTGCCATCCGGTAATGAAAAAAAAAGACTGATCACTGATATTACAAATCTGGTCTGTCGCGCAAGTCGAATTTCACGAATTGCAACTTGTCTAAAACAATTTCCATATATGACATTTTTAAAGTCTCAAAAAAAATAATGTTTTAACCCCCGTATATTTCTGTAAAAGATGGAGGTGGGCTAGCTGAAAGTGAATATTTATTAGCAAAACGTACTGTTGCTTTCCAGTGCATTTATATTTTGAACTTAAAAGGATTTACTTCTCAGACTGCTAGAAACGGACCATAATGGGGGTGGCCGATAGTGGAGATGTTAGCTACTATTTACAGAAGAGGGCTCACATCAGATGAGCGAGTTACGTTCAAAGCATCAAACTCAACCGAACATGCTGCCAAATGAACACGATTCTATACAATTTCTATACAATTTGTAAAGAGTTTAAGATGCGATGGAACGGTTGATGAAAAAAGAAATCACAGAGAAATTATATTGACTGATATATTGATTTATTTAGGGGTGGCTAATTAACATTTTAGGGGGGCTAAAGCCCGAGGGGAGGGACAGGAATGATCTGGTCCACCACACAAGAATCACAGTTGCCCATCGAACAGGATAGAAGAGCGACGTAACTCAGTGCGGGAGGGCTCTGTAACAGAAGCACACACACACACACAGGCACAGCCTTGTCACCAACCTAGTTGAGGGAGAGACGAGCTATCCCAGTAAAGTGACATGGGAGTGCTAACCGGCCCACTCAGACACGTGTATCAGTTAAGACATAACGTCCATTGGGTGATCTGCTGCTCGCATTTACTCTTCCCAAAAGGAAGTTAACGAGAGAATGAGGTGGCACCAGTGTTAATTCCTAACGCTACAGGGCGAGTGATGGAGACAAGTCCCTTCACGTACGCCGCTGCTCTAACTATGAGTTGCCACAGTTAGAGTTCTTACGCTATGGCTAAGCTATTCCTATCAGGAGAAAAGAATGCACCAATGAAAATTATGTCTTTTATGGAAAAGTAACAATCGCCATAGCGTATTACAACCAAGAGAGATTCAGGTGGGGGCTGAACCATCAGAGAGGAGGTCTCAGCCTTCTCCACGCTCAAGTAGAACCTGGGCGCCGCCATCGCTGATCTGGCACGAGGAGCTGAACTGGATGTGCAGGGGACAGGAGTAGCCGTCATCACAGTTGCTTCACGTCGATTACGGCGTCTTCCTGATGAGCCCGGTCGGGTTATCGTCTTGGGAGGAACTGAAGTCTTCTCTCTCTCCTGTCAAGATGTGACACCATGGATCAACCCCCACAGGGGAAGTGTGGGGGGGGGCAAGCCTGGGAACAGAAGTCAGGCCTGAAGAGGCGTTGTTCAAGCCGTACTAGGCATGCTTCAAACACAGACACGCTGCACACAGGGTTCGTGTTGGTCATAATCAACGTTATAGGGTTGAGCAGCAGCATTCAACAGCGAGAATCTTCTCCATGATGACAATGCCAACGTAGATGAAAAGCCAGCGACAAAAAATCGTCAGGTAGTGCAGTAAATGACGTTCAGTCGAGCTGAAGAAAAAAGGAAGGCTGAGTGTAGGGTGTGCTCAGTCATAAAGGGGCAGGTGTGCCCCAGTTGGCTGAGCTATATGCATAATAAATTTTCAGTGATGGCTGCGTACGTGGTGGTGTAAACCGCCACGTACCCGGCGGTTTACACCGCCACCCCTAGAGGAGCCCTCTTCAGATAGCCTCATCAGCGCGTGCATGAGGCTTTTTCTCAGTTATTTCAGCACTGCGCTCCTGTTATAGCTTGTTTGATTGGGCACCTTGTTCCTTCCAAAGATTTATAGGATCCGCAGGTTGGACTCAGGTCTTGGGAACGTGAGGGAACGTGTCATGCTGGATGATGTTGCAGGCAGCATAACGTTCACCACGGCGTTTCCAGACTCTTACATCTGTCACATGCTCAGTGTGATCCTGCTCTCAATCTGTGAAGAGAACGGGGCGCCAATGGCGGACCTGCCAATTCTGGTGTTCTCTGGCGAATGCCAATCGAGCTGCACGGTGCTGGGCTGTGAGCACAGGTCCCACTAGAGGAAGTCGGGCCCTCATGCCACCCTCATGGAGTCTGTTTCTGACAGTTTGGTCAGATGCATGCACACAAGGTGGCCACTGGAGGTCATTTTGTAGGGATCTGGCAGTGCTCCTCCTGTTCCTCCTTGCAAAAAGGAGCAGGTCCTGCACCTGGGTTGATGCCCTTCTATGGCCCTGTCCAACTCTCCTTGTGTAATGGCCTGTCTCCTGGTATCTCCTCCATTCTCTTGAGACTGTACTGGGAGACACAGCAAACCTTCTTGTGACGGCACATATAGATGTGCCATCCTGGAGGAGCTGGACTACTTGTGCAACCTGAATGGGCTACCGGTACTGCCTCATGCTAGCAGTAGTGACAAGGACACTAGCAAAATCAAAACTGGAGAAAATCAGTCAGGAAGGATAAGAAGAGAGCAATTGTCTGTGGCCACCACTTGCAAAACCATTCCTTTTTGGGGGTTGTCTTGCTGTTGCCTCTCCAGTGCACCTGTTGTTGAACTGGGCAACACGAGTTGAAATTGGTAACTTGATGGAATTGCATTCGCATTTAGTCCTCTTCTAAGTGAACGTGGGGCACGATCCTCTGTATTAAAATGTTTCTTGCAAAAATTATATGTCTCGTTGGTGAAGTTGCTCCATTGATTGTCCCACAATACGACTCCGGAGAGGCAGAGGTATTATCCCAATTGCAGAGTGGGTAGAATTTAATTAACTCAAGATCCATGAGTGAAATAGTTCGCTAGTGCCAGTTTGAATTCAGCCAATTCCGCCAGGTGTTTCGTCAGTGTACAGTTTAAAAAAAATCGATGCTACCACGACAGATTACTGAATGTAGTTTGAAGTGTTTTGGAGTAGTTTTCCGCTTGCAATGCAGCTTTGCAATAGCGGTACAAAACATTTCCATTCATCAATTTGGACGATGCTAATAACGCTAATTACAGACTGGGACAGTCTCTATGGCCCTAATAGAAGATCTTTTGGTAAGTTAACTTTGAGAAAAATATGAATTTTGGACGAACTACCCCTTTAAGTGTTCCTAATCACTCTGGTGAACATAAAAACATAAAATATGAATGGAAATATACCTAAGTTAGATTTTACTCATAACAGTTTCTAGGAGTGACAATAATTGTGGCACATATTTTGGAGAAAAATATTTATTTCACATGTATTTTTTCAATAATTGTACTTCAATTAAAGGTTTGATTTTTGTGAATATTTACAGAGGGTGCCAATATTAGTGAAGGGCACTGTAGTTTAATGTATACTGTATGTCAACAAGAGCTGGTGTTTAAGGCTTTTAGGATATCTGTAATGATAGTGCTGCTAGTTCTTTTGGTGTGTATTTAGTCAGAAATAAGTTATGTATTTTAAGACAGAAGGCTCAAAAGGCTCTTTCTTTTTTTTCCAGAAAGCCCAGAAAGAAAGGAGTATGTCAGAGAAACTACTATTGATTGGAGAGCTGGAATCACGTATGTACCAATGCACTGGTGTCCTGGACTGGGATACCTGGAGGGTATTCCATCAAGGCAGATAAAGTAAAATCCAGGCTTATTTCAATAAGTCTGGCTAATTTAAGTGAGAGTTCCGTTCCATTACTGTGGCTTATAGGAGTTCCTGCTCAGTAACCAAGGTAACTTATACCTCTGAACTATAGCCTGCTCCCTCGCAGGCTAACTGTCAAGCTTAATTTAGCTGTGTTTCAAAGAATGTCCAACAGACGGAAACAGAATCCCAAAAGACCGTTCCATGTATTTTCTTGCTCGCATCACTTTTGTCCTGTCTGTGTTCTGAAACATAAGTTCAGACTTTTTTCTGTCATTGTGACCAAGCAGGAATTGACATGTTTAATTTAGTTCCAAAGAACATATCAATAAAAATGAACAAGTTTTAGAAAAACATGTTCTACCACTTTCACAGTCTTCAAAAGCCAATAGTTAATTGACATACAGTAGGCCTAGACTTTGGCTGAATCTCAAATCGCGTACTACATACTACGTACTACAAGCAGAGTATGTACTTCATGGATGATGGTAAAGTACGTACTGTTTAGTATATAGTAAGCTAGTATGCCAGTATTGGGGCTGATTGGGACCTACCTTGTCATAATATTGTGTCTCAACATTACATTTTGTCGCGCTTTAACATCACGCCAAGTTTGAGTATTTTGCTAGGCTCCATTAAGCATTGTGTTAAACTGACTAACATTTCTTATGAAGTTTACTTCCACCACAAACAACCCTAACCCTGAATGGCTTTTGCCACTGGCCCTTTTTAAAAGCTTATATGCTAGTAATACTAGAATCTTACTGCTTGTAATAGTCATGAAAATTGAGCAATTGCTAGCGAGTCTGAAGACGAACTTTACACTGCTAAAGCTACAGTGGGTAAAATAAGTATTGAACACGTCACTATTTTTCTCAGTAAACATATTTGCAAAGGTGCTATTGACATGAAATTGTCACCAGATGTTGGTAACAACCCAAGTAAACCATACATACAAAAAAATCATGTGCTGGGACTTCGTTAGGCCTATTTTAGGGGGCTTTAGCCCCCCTAAAATATTAATTAGCCCCCCCTGAATAAATCAATATATCAATCAATATATTCTCATTTTTTTTGTCAACCTTTCCATCACACCTAAACTTCTTACAAATTGTATAGAAATTTTATAGAATCGTGTTCATTTGGCAGCATGTTGAGTTTGATGATTTGAACGTAACTCGCTCATCTGAAGCGAGCTGTCTTCTGTAAATAGTAGCTAACGTTTCTAGTGGTCGGAGAAGTAAATCCTTTCAAGTTCTAAATGTAATAGCACTGGAAAGCAATGGTACGTTTTGCTAATCAATATAACCTTTCAGCTAGCCCGCCACTATTTTTTATAGAAATGTATGCAGGTTTAAACATTTTTTTGAGATCGTAAAAATGTCATGAATGAAAATTGTTTAGACAATTTGCAGTTCGTGAAATTTCACTTGCGCGACAGACCAGCCGTCATGTAGCCTACTATCAAAGTGATCAGTCTTTTTTTTCTTTACTGGAAGGCAAGAAAACTAGCTAGCCACAACTTTCTAGTAGACACTCCAGAGAAGACTAAGATCTGTCATTTGTAATGCAAATAAAAATAAATTATACTGTAATTCAACAAAATAGTAAGGTGGCCTATAATTGGGGATGATGGCCGATAATAAGGGGTCGTATTTTTTAGCGACATCACTAACCAACTACTGAAAAAATTAATTTCCCATTAATGACATGCTAGCTAACATTTGTATGTTACTAACAATCATCAGGAACACAGTTGCAAAACTATATGTTTCACAGATTCATGTTTGTTTGGGTTTGAAGTTAACGTGTTGTAAAGTATTCTGTTCAGAGGAAGGGAGACCCGGTTAAATTTTTCTTTTTTTAATTATGATACATTTTTTCATGACTTTATTCCGAGATGATTGAGCTAATGACTAATTATGTTTTTGAAATGATTCAGAATGATTCAGCGAAATCTCGCTTAGAAACAGAATATATTGTATGTAGATGTTACTTTACTATAAACATAGTACAGCCGTTTTTGTGACCTTTGTTGGTGTTGGATGGATGAAGACAGAGTGGACTTAAATTCTATCTAAATAAAAAAATTAAAGTCATTAGATCAGTGTCTAACACAAACAATGAGACAGGTACACATTTAGTCAAACTTGACCAAAAATAACCTTATTTTGATAGATTTTACACTCATTGTTACTCTAAAAATACATGATGAAAAGATGTTTTGGGGAGTATGCCCAGACCCTCCAAAACGAGGCTTCGCCCCCCCATCCATGATTTTCTAGTGACGTCCCTGGTCATATGTAATAATGTGAAATGACACAGGGAAAAAGTATTGAACACATAAAGAAAGGGAGGTGCAAAAAGGCATGGAAAGCCAAGAAACCAGCTGCAATCTATCAGTAATTAGAAAGCAAACCTGCCCCTTGTCAGTGTAAATTAATATCAGCTGGTTCAGTCCCAACTGATGGCCTCTAAAAAGGTGTGTCATTACCAAGGCGTCACACAAGGAACATCTCATGATGGGTAAAAGCAAAGAGCTCTCTCAAGACCTTCGCAACCTTATTGTTGCAAAACATACTGATGGCATTGGTTACAGAAGGATTTCTAAACTTCTTAATGTTCCAGTGAGCACTGTTGGGGCCATAATCCAGAAGTGGAAAGAACATCATTTCACCATAAACTGGCCACGACCAGGTGCTCCTTGCAAGATTTCTGACCGAGGAGTGAAAAGAATTATCAGAAGAGTTGTATAAGAGCCAAGGACCACTTGTGGAGAGCTTCAGAAAGACCTGGAATTGGCAGGTACAATTGTTTCAAGGAAAACGATAAGTAATGCACTCAACCGCCATGGCCTGAATGCACACTCACCATGCAAGACTCCACTGCTGAAGAAAAAGCATGTTGAAGCTTGTTTAAAGTTTGCTGCGCAACATTTGGACAAGCTTGTGAAATACTGGGAGAATATAGTCTGGTTAGATGAAAGCAAAATTTAACTCTTTGGATGCCATAATACACACCATGTTTGGAGGACAAATGGCACTGCACATCACCCCAAGAACACCATACCAACAGTGAAATTTGGAGGTGGGAACATCATGGTGTGGGGCTGTTTTTCAGCATACGGTACTGGCAAACTTCATATAATTGAAGGGAGGATGAATGGAAAAATGTACCGAGACATTCTTGATAAAAATCTGCTGCCATGTACCAGGATGATGAAGCTGAAACGAGGGTGGACATTTCAGCAAGACAATGATCCCAAACACACAGCCAAGGAAACTCTCAATTGGTTTCAGAGAAAGAAAGTAAAGCTGCTAGAATGGCCCAGCCAGTCACCTGACTTGAATCCAATTGAAAATCTATGGAAAGAACTAAAGATCAGAGTTCATAGAAGAGGCACATGGAACCTTCAAGATTTGAAGACTGTGTGGAAGAATGGGCCAAAATCACATGTGACTAGTTTCTCCATACAGGAGGCATCTTGAAGCTGTCATTACCAACAAAGGCTTTTGTACGAAGTGTTAAATACATTTCAGTAAGCGTGTTCAATACTTTTTCCGTGTCATTTCACATTATTACACAACTTACTTTCTGAACTTTTTTTGTATGTATGGATTACTTGGGTTGTTACCAACATCTGGTGACAATTGCATGTCAATAGCACCTTTGGAAATATGTTTACTGAGAAAAATGGTGACATGTTCAATACTTATTTTACCCGCTGTATTTAATTTCAGGGCACAACAACGTTTGACATTGATGCAGTAACTATCAATATAGGTGACTATAACTGACTTTTTTGTCAAGTGAAAAGATGAGAGAATCGGGAAAACCCCTCCTCTTTCACTGCGGAAGTAGTTAAGGTCTATATTACCCTAAAATGCATGCATGGATGCGTACTTTGAAAATCCACCAGAAATAGGAGATCATCTTTTGGCATACTATTTTCAGCGTACAATGGTTTGAGACATAGTAATCTTCTTGCATAATAATCTGGAATACTATATAGTATGCAAGTATGCAATTTGAGATTCAGTCTATATAAGCAGTGCTTCTAAAGACCAGCCAATTGCAACCAAATATGGCATGTCCATTCTTCCACAACCCTGTGAATGAAGGTGCTCAGATTCTAAACAAAGCGTTTACACCACCAGCCCCAAGGGTCTTCAGAGACAGAAGTTCTCCACTGGGCTTCCCTGATGAGAATCTGTAGGAGAGGTACAGGTTCAGTAGGTCCAGCAAAGTTTACCTATGCAGTCTGCTGGAACCACACATAAGGAAGCACACTCAACGTAGCCAAGCCTTGACCACTGTTCAGTCTGTCTGCGTAGCTCTTTGTTTGCATGTGGGACATTCTTGTACAGTGTTGGTGATGCAGAGGGTCTTGCGAAGGCAACTGCATGCCAGGAAATAAGGGTATGTCTTGATCTAAGGTAGTACCTGTATTGACGTAATCCCCTTTTTCAGGCTTTCCCAATGATATAGGTGCAATAGACTGTACCCATGTGCATGCCAGTCCCCATCTGGACCTGTGGATGCAGACATTGTCAATCGGAAATCTACTGGGGGCATCTGTCTACAAACTGTCAGGCAGAATAGTAGTGATTGGATTTGGATGAAATGTGCACATCTGTGAAAATAGATCAGATAAGTTTTGATGTTAATCTTTCTGTGGATTTAAATCCTGTTACCCTGGCAGTTGTTCACAGAAATGTCAATTTCAATGTCTGCCTCACACAAAGTAGAAACAGTGGTGTACAGAGATAATGATTCACTTTACCTTATCAGCACAGACCAATGAGAAAAAATCTGGTATTTCCTTTCTTAACCAAGTATGTCATAGCACTAACATGTAGCTGCAGACCTATGCAAAACCAGATTTGAAACCTCACACAATGTCAGACCCAAAGTTAAAAATTTTATTCTGAAATGTGAGCAATGTTCGGAACTGGAATAATTCGAAACTGGAATTTACATTTTGAAAGACACCACTGCATCAACTCTTCTTAGTCATGCTGAGCAATTTAAAATGAAGGCTCTGCCAAGCAAAGTGTGCCACATCATTGGTCACCCTCTGTGCTGTCAGATGATCTGCGATGAAAGTTGTGTGATATCCAATATCGAAGCTGTTGCCACATTCTTTTTTGGCTATTCAGTTAGCCCCTGTTGAGATGTAATCGCAGAGAATGAATATAGGCCAAGGGTTACTAGGTCACAAAGGCTTCAATCCTCACCAAATTAGGCTAATTAACAGTAAATGCACTGTAGTTATGTCAGTTCACTTAAGTTAGCCTACAACATAATTGTGATTGATCATAAATTGGATATCATCTAGCCTGATAATATAGCCAGTCTTACTTATCTAGTGATCTGAATGTTCATTTATTAAAAATAAAAAATTAAACAATAAGTAGGCTAGTATGACTTATGCATTTAATCTGTCAGCAATTCAGCTATCTCCCTCACCTTGTCAATTGCAGCAGTATTGCCCTTTTTGGTGATGATTCCTTTAAATTCTTCATAAAGTCCCATCAGCAGGGTTTTTTCTGCTGTTCAGAAGATCACCGCTCTAGTTTTCGCTTCTTTTTTGCGACATGGTATCTTCATGTCAATGATCAGTTGTTCTGGGCTGAATATGTATGTCTGTGCGTGTGCACAATGCAAGCTTGTTCAAGCCTGGTTTGAGTTAACGTTGACAAGACACGGCTAGATTGTGTTAATGGGACGGTTTGAGCCTTGAGTGGAAGTTGGCGTTCATTCAAACCAGACTTTTTCAATTAAGCGCAGATTTTATTAGCGGCGTTGATGGAATACCCCCCAGGATCCCGCATGTCAACCCCGAAACCTTAGCTATTATGCCAGGAGAGCCAAACATGCTTGCCAACCTACTACAACCTACCATTGTTAGGGTATGTCCTCACACTTCTCTATTTGAAATCTCTCATGTGTACATGCCTTACCACATCCTACCTCCAGCTTTATGGTGGGTAATTTGGGCTGCACACTAGACTGGGATTTAAACCTGGGTGCAGCAAAGGTTCACCCACTTTTTCCCCTAAATTTGACCAAAAGGTTGAAATTAACAATCACATACAACTTTGTTTACAGTTGATGTTTATGGTTCATGTCATTACGAAGTAACTAGGAAGTGATGTTTTACTTTTTTTTAGTGGCATGAAAAGCGATGAGTCAAAATGAATTATTTTCACTTTGTCAACATCACTGATCTTGGCCTTTCTGGCCATCTTTGTGTAAACACAGTTGCACCCATAACTCAATGAAAGCAGTCAGACTATGTGAGCGGAGTGGAGCTATTGGAAATTCCGCTCCTCGCTCTCCAAGCACGGTTACCCTCCACTCCACCATTCCACATGTTTACGATCGTTCTGCTCAAAACCACTCTTCTCGCTAGCAGGAAAAAAAAATTGCCACTCCCAATTCGCTCCATTCATTTTTTGTTTAATCATAATTCAAACAAAATTAAATTTTGTGATTATGTATGTAGAGTATTCGTTTTTTGGGGAAAATCCTGCTCATCGCTCTCTCCAAGTGAAGGTTATGCTCCACTCCACCATTCCACGTTTAACATCGCTTCTACTCAAAACCGCTCTTCGCTCGCAGGAAAAATAAATTGCCACTCCCAATTCGCTCCGTACATTTTTTGTTTAGTCATCATTCAAACAAAATCCAATTTTGTGATTATGTATGTCGATTATTATTTTCCCTTTTTGGTGGTTGTCTTGCTGTTGCCTCTCCAGTGAACCTGTTGTCAGTTTCATTTGCACTAAAACAGTTGACATTGATTCACAATCGCTTATGCTTCCTAACTGAACAGATTGATATCCCTGAAGTTTAATTGACTTGGTGTCATACTGTGATGATTACATGTTCCCATAATTCTTTTATGGATTTTGGACTGTAGCAATATCTAGTATATCACAGTATACTGACTTTTCTGGTCATTCAATTTGACAATAGTTTATAAATGAAAAGGACACTCAATCACCTATTTACATATTCACTATAGTAAGTCTCGTCTTGGGTTATAATTACTTGTGGTGTTATGTAGGCTGTATAGCTACGAGGCACACAGACAAATGTCACACATTTGCAAATCGCTATATGCATCTGATAGATCGCTGCCACGGCAGAAGTGCAGCAAAAGCCACATGTAAAAAGACAGCCAATAGAGAGGCCCGTCTGAGTTGTAACTGATGACTTGTCTATATTTCCAGCTCTTGGAGCAAAATACATAGACTTTTCAGCCATTAATATCTATGTACGCCTTTACAGATATGTGTGCATATTTACAAATTTACAAATTTACAAATCTATGTACGTATTTACAGATATGTCTGCATATTTACAAATCTCAATACACTTGCAAATCTGAATACAGATTGATATTTTTTTATACATATACAAATGTGATTAAGCACACATGGATTCTGAAGATAAATTTGCAGATTCCTGTACACATTCACAAATCTCAGTACACATTTAGAGATTCTTCTACATCAGTGGTGAACCGTGACTATTGGAGCTAGCAGAAAAAGATCTGACGTCATACATGTACACTTGGATGCCTGCGTGACTTGAGAACTTTTTTTGCAGACCTATGTTAGTAGGAGAAGCAATTTTTTGATGATAGAGTCAAGCGGTTATAAGCCATGCCTCGGCTGTGGCTCACAGAAGCAGCAGACGTATTCAACGGTTGTAAATATCGATAGCAGGAACCACGTTAGAAGAAAATACGATTGTGTTGTTTCAAAGAAACATTTGCCAAAACAGACACTCAAATAGTGGTGGAATAAATTCAACCACCAAACTACTCACACAGTTTTTTTTGACCACGGACAGTATATGTTATCAGAGAGAAAAAGTTGTGCTGTATTTGATGTCCAGCAAGCAACAATAAAAAAATGCACCACAACACGAAATGTCATGTACCCAGTACTTCCAATTGCAGAGTCATTACCTTTGTTTTTACCACAAAACCAGTGATCTCTAGTTGAAATAATATTTCACTCATTGTATTCAAAATTATATGAACAGGATAGCAACAAAATGCAAGCTGTAGATAAAAACAAAAAGTCCCCTCACCATTATGATTACCATTCAAAAACGAAGTCCTTTCTCCTGTCCTTTATCAAATGAATAATGGCAGGTTCGTGTAGCTTGTCTTTTGATTTTAAATCCGAAATAAGTTATTTTTTGATTGAGATCAATCCGGGGCAGCCAGACAGGCCATCACCATCCATTATGTACACTCACTGCAAAAAGCTAGCCAGCTAGGCTCAAGCATGAGAAAACAAGATAAGGCTCGCTATTGGCTCTGAAATAGTGACGTATACTTAGGCCCTCTAGAGGGCCTTGAGGCATCATACAATTGTCCCACTTATTACAAGACAATTTGTGATTGGTTAATTCTACTGTCATTCCATAATGCTGCACCGTTGGCTGGTGCCATCTATTCAAAGCCTGAGGGCCTAGCCAATGAACGTTGAGAACAGCTAGATAATTTCTACCAAGATAGTACCAAAGAAAAATTCTGATTTTTTTCTCTTGGATATTAACCCTTCTTTTTCCAACACAAACTGAAAAAATTCAGTAGAAAGTTCATTACAGTTAAGACCAAAAAACATTAAATCAATGAAAACAAAATTGCAAATTATAATTTTTAAAAATATATACAGATTTGTATCTATCCTTAGGCCCTCTCTGTGGGCGTAGTGAGGGCCCTGACGGTTCCCCACTGTTCTGCACATTTACAAATCTGATTACACACACACGGATTCAGGTACAATTACATAACTCACATTGATAAATAATTCTGTTACAATAATGGCCCCATAGAAAACCTGTTTTTGTGGAAATACTCACCATAAATGACTGACTGAAAGCAGGAACAGGTCCGCGTTGAAGGATCAGGGAGAACTTCCAGAAGCAGGACAACGCTGTGTGGTAGTTTTTGACTCAATGCCATTACATCTGAGAAAAGAAAAAGTGAAAGAGTTTTTTTGTTTTACAATTTAATCATTTACTTCTCTAGACTTATATATCTTACCTGGAAAGGTAATAATGTCAAAAAGGATCCAGTTGAGGACCACTCAATTTTGGACCACTTCAAGTTCAGTGGACATGTTTGGCTTGGCCTATTGGAAGGTAAACATAGCATTAGACTCAGAATAAAAATCTGATGTTTATATTTTTCAATAATATATATACTTTTTAAAAATATATTTTAAATATGCAGCCAATTTACCAGTTCAGTTCTTCATTGGTGCCATCAAAGAAAACACAGAACTTCTGCCAGACTACAGTATTTTCATAATCATTTGTTCTGAAACAAATGATAGACTGAACCACATACACTGATCAATATTGTAACTAAAACCAACCGTACAAATGTTGTTATACTCTGCATACCAAATGCACATATGCTGTTCACACTGTACATACAACCCTACATTTGCACTATTTTGTGTATTGTACTGTAACTCTCCACTGTCCATCACTGTACATATTGTAAGATATAGCAGTATTATGCTGTAGTACTTCTACAGCACTCCTGCATTTATCTGTAAATCATACTACATTTGCACTTCTGGTTAAATGCCAATGCATTTCATTGGCTTTGTACCTGTATTCTGCTCAATGAAAAAAACACTGAACCTAATCGAATCAATAAACTTAACTAGTTTTCTGAGAAACCTATTCATCTTGCCTTTTGAAATAAACTTTTTTTTACTTCTTTCCATTTCTGTGAAGCATAGGTTTGGAATTTTACTTCATAAATCAAACAAAAATCAAAAATCAAAACAACTACCTCAATGACTAAGAGAAAATTATCATTGCGTCTGCCTCCACCACTCATCCTCGACCTTCTAAACTGGACTAGTGAACGCACCCCTCACAGCAGATCCAAATCCCCTGAATGCACCCCACACAGCAGATCCCTATCCCAGTACTAATCACCAAATACCACTCACCTGTGCTCTCCCTCCTCCTCTTGCAGCCACTACTTAGCTGGGTCATTGTCCTTGTGAGCTACTGTTTGTGAGTTTGCATCTCTAATAAGCCTGTTTGTTAAGTATTCTCTTTTGTTTTAGAAGAGTTTGAAAGACAATTTTGGTATCCTGACCCATGCCTGCCTGTCTGAAAGCCTCTCTGGATTATTCCCTTCTGTACTTCGGCTTCTGGTCTACTTTGATACCCGGTTACCAACTTTCTGCCTGCCCTTGGACTTCTTGCCAGCCTGCCCCTTGATATACCTTTGTACCTCCCAAATAAACATCCTGCGCTCTGCACTTGGATCCAGCGATCCTTCTCTGTGTGCATTCATTACAATCATCTAAGAAATTCCTGGAACTATCAAGCTCACCTGAACGTGTTTGCTGAGAAAAGCTAAACATGTACCTTTACAAACTATACCAGACACTTTTTCAAGAAAACTTCACATTTGGTTTTCAGAACTTTCAATTAACTTTTTGGTAACATTTTAACAAAATATCTGCAGTATATACAATATACAGTATACCTTAACACACTGTCCCAAAACACTTATCCCTAGGGTTAGTAGGGTATGTCTACAGGTGCTGGTGATATAATTAGAATATCATCAAAAAGTTGATTTATTTCAGTAATTCCATTCAAAAAGTGAAACCTGTATAATGTATACATTCATTCCACACAGACTGATATATTTCAAGTGTTTATTCCTTTTAATTTTGATGATTATAACTGACAACTAATGAAAACCCTAAATTCAGTATCTCAGAAAATTAGAATATTGTGAAAAGGTTCTATATTGAAGACACCTGGTACCACACTCTAATCAACTAATTAACTCAAAACACCTGCAAAGGCCTTTAAACGGTCTCTCAGTCTAGTTCTGTAGGCTACACAATCATGGGGAAGACAGCTGACTTGACAGCTGTCCAAGACGACCATTGACACCTTGCACAAGGAGGGCAAGACACAAAAGGTCATTGCTAAAGAGGCTGGCTGTTCACAGAGCTCTGTGTCCAAGCACATTAATAAAGAGGCGAAGGGAAGGAAAAGATGTGGTAGAAAAAAGTGTACACGCGATAGGGATAACCGCACCCTGGAGAGGATTGTGAAACAAAACCCATTCAAAAATGTGGGGGAGATTCACAAAGAGTGGACTGCAGCTGGAGTCAGTGCTTCAAGAACCACCACGCACAGATGTATGCAAGACATGGGTTTCAGCTGTCGCATTCCTTGTGTCAAGCCACTCTTGAACAAGACACAGCGTCAGAAGCG